>VDFB02170029.1:0-32516 GCA_007258455.2 Sequoia sempervirens | reverse complement strand
GGCTCTCTAAAAGGTTTTATCAAAGCTTAAAAATGCATAAAATAGAATAGATGAGTTTGAAATTTTGATCACCCAGTTAAGGGGAGAGCATAGGCCTATCACCATTTAAATCAAAGCAAGCAAGAGTTCATTTTTAAGCCCAAATAAACAGTTTTCTATGCTAGGTGAAGATATTGCTTAACAAAAACATGGAGTTCTTTTTAGTCCCAAAATAAAAGTGAAGTGACTATCCTAGGATTGGTTGATTTTGAATTATGTGACTACCCTAGGATTGCTTCATTCTTTTAAAGTTATTACTATCCGCAGTTGCGTCGGATTCAGTCAAATTAAATTACAAATTACAATTTGTAGCCTTTTTCAAAAGTGTGCTATAACAGACATCAGAGGCGCTGTAGGAATCTTCAAAAGCGTTGTAGGAATCTTCAAAGGTACTGATTGATCCCAATGCTTTTCCAGCTCCGTATGATTCACCTACAAGTTAAAAAAAAATGATATTGTAATGCAGCCAAAAAAACTAAATAAACTCATCAAAAAAATTTGCAATTTTAGAGACATGTTTTTGGCATAGCCGAATTAGATTTCAGTATTTGATGATTTTATTGATCTGAAAAATGAAAACTCAAAAAAAAGATCCATGTTAATTTTCTAAGAGCTTTCTAGAAATGTAAAGAAGTTAGACAAATTCTCTGTTTTGCTCTCAGAAACGCGGATTTATGGAAACCATATAGAAAATGAAGATCAGATTTTTTCGCATTGTATTTGACCTCTAAATTAAATCTGTAAAACATAGACCCCCATTAAAATTTAAAGAGCTTTCCGAAAATATAAATTTTTTTGAAAAATTCACTGATTTGCATCAAGAAGACCAATTTTATGAAAAAATATAAAGATATGATAACTTCTACAAAAATGATGATACACCCTCGATTTTTTTACTGTAGCCTCTTGAGATGATGTAAAAGACTCTGTAAAAATATTGTAGAAAAATTCGCATCTGTGTAGAAGATATGAAGAAAGTGGTAAAACTTGCGGTTTTGTTCAAAAACTGTCAGATCTGCATAAAAAAAATCAATAAAACCTGCAAGTAGATATTAAAAACGGGGCAAGGCCCCACGGTGGGCGCCATTTTATGTGTGTGAAATATTGTATCAAACTTTAAATGAAATCAAACACATATTAATAAGACATTAAATCAAAGAAGCTGAAACAAAAGAAACAGAAATATGCAAACTGTAACAGCAGCTTCCCGAAACCGTCTTATCTTCCTCTATCTTCAGCGTTTTGTTGTTTTCCAGATAGTTCTCAGATCAGTAGACCAAGCTCAACAAAATGACGACTAAAGAATGAGATTAAAAATGCAAACTATGCTAAATGCAAAAGCTATACTAAGATGAGAAGATTGCTGTGATGTTGAAAATGATATGATTGCAATAAATAAGATGAAAATATGTGCAACATGTGTATAAGTTGTATGTAAGTAACAAAAGCTTGGATTTGCATTGGCTTTTATAGAGTTTTCGAACCGATTTGATTGGCTGAATCGATCGACGGTCCGGATTAAGCTTGTTCGAATGGACGGCGGGAGATTTTCGAAAGTGGAGAAGAGGATGGAAGGTTTCCCTTTTCTTCATTGAGTTTCGAAGGGAAATTTCCATTTCGAAAGAGCGAGTTAGAATTTGGAAAGGTGAGTTAATAATGAATTAGAATTAAATAAATTAAATTTATTTAATTTAGGAGTGAAGATGGAAATGGAAACCCACATAATTAAATAACTCATATTTAATTATGTTTAAAAAATGAAATTAGGGTGAGATGGAAAATATTAAATAAAAATATTTAATATTTTAAAATTCGAATATGGGATGGAGAATATTCCATTATTTAAATATTCAAAAATATTTAAACTTTAGAACCAAAATGATAATTAAATATAAATAAATTATACAAATTTATTTAATTTAATCAGCTAAAGGTAAAAGATGAGATGAAGAAGATATTCCATTATTTAAGTATTCAAAATATTTAAACTCTAGAATACTATGATAATTAAATATAAATAAATTATGAAAATTGATTTAATTTAAGTTTAAAAGATGGAAATGTTAGTAATTAATTTAATTTAAAGATAGAAGAATTAGAAAAATTCGATATAAATAAATAATTAAATTTATTTATATGTAGATGACTAGGGAATTAATTAAATAAATCATATTTAATTAATTTAACAAGCTTAATCATGACCATTTTTAGGCGTATCTGAATGGAACTATGTTTTCATATATTGGTCTAATTGATACAGTGTTGCCAACTTTATTAAGTAGGATTCAAGCAATGATTATAACATAAAACTAGATCATAAATACTATTGTATACATATTGTAAATATATCTATTTATCCCTTGAGTATAAGAACCTCAATAGTGAACCTTATGTTATAAACTATATGGTATTATCATTAGGGTACCAAATGTTGCACGATATCCTTGATTGTTGATTGCAAGGATTATAGGTTGTTCAAATTAAATTAGGATCAATATCTATGGAAGGTCAAGTGTGATAGGGATGACCTAGTTTGAAGTTCCTCAATATAGGCTTACTATATTTTAAGCTTAGTTAAGAGTCTTCCTACCCGGCAGTCAATAATAATTGAAGGAAACTAGTAATGAAACCTTGATTATGGGAACCGGTGGGTAGATATCCTTGAGAGACTATGTGAGAACTGGTGTGTCTTTGATCCATTTGGAAGTGGGTACGAAGGTGGTCCTTGGGTGAAGGATACCTTTGTGACCTTGAGTCCATAGGGGGGGGGTTTAGGGGGGATAACTCCAAGGGTTGGGGTTGTTCCTATATGGTTTTATCTTTCCTCCTCTATAAGCTTCAATTTGAGGCTAAATGGCTACTGAATGGATATGAATGAGCTAATAAAATTTAATAACTTATATTTAATACATAATGTGCTTTGAATACTAATTTAAATGAAGTAATGGATTTAACAAATTTATAATTGGTATTTGAATATATGTAAATTCTATCTCATGTTGGTTCCATGTAACTTGTATGTGTTGTGAAAACCAACTCCATATATATAGATCTTTATGTATAGGCCCATGTATTTGTTGATTGTGATTGTGATTCATGTTATATATGACCAACCCAAGAGTTAACCTTTCGGATATTTGAGAAGTGTTAGGAAGTCATTGGACCATGCCAATGATCAATGTTTGGGCTACTACTAGGGACTAGCTGGCATTCCCCTGGTTCATGGAGGTGAAGGTTGTTATGGGATACCCTAGTTATGATTATAATATGATAATGGTTGCATGATAGGGACCCGCCCGTACGGGTAATGGTAATCTAGGCTAACCGTTGTATCGAGGGGGTTTGTTGGCTATCACTGAGGGAACAAAAGCACGACCGATGTCAATGTTACTCGGGATTGTGAAGAAGATAGTTGACAATATCACTAAGGTCATAAGATGGTATATGTTGGGAGCTACTTCTTATTAGGCGGGCAGACTTGTTGTCGGTGGCCTATAGGAAATTGAATTCAGAATCCACTAGGCTATGGTAGGTTCACTACTTGGGGAAACCCTTGGGGTGGTGGATAGACTTGTGGTGTAGTATGGGATGCACTAAATCCCCTTCCCAGTTGTCAAACTATATACTTAGCCTTGTATGGTTAAGGATGAACCCCTGGTGTAGTATGAGATGCACTGAATTCTCTTCCCATTTGTCCAATGTTGCAAAAGGTTGGAAGAAAAGATATGACCCGTGGTGTAGTGTGCAATGCACTAATATTCTTTCTAATTGAGATGCATTATGGACATGTGTTATCCATCGTGATGTGTTAATCAACCGTTGTGGATGTGATCTATGTTGGAGCTCATCACTATGTATATGTGATGTATGTTGGAGCTTGCCACTATGCATGTGATGTATGTTGGAGCTCGTCACTATGTATTTATGATGTATGTTGGTGCTCGTTATTCGATATTTGTGATGTATGGTAGAGCTCGTCACTATGTATATGTGATGTATGGTGGAGCTTATCACTGTGTATTTGTGATATATGTTGGAGCCAATCACTATTGTAAATGTGATGTGTATGAAACAATCATTGTTGTACTTGTGATGTACATATGAGCTAATCAACATTGTACTTGTGATTTGTGTATGATCCAAACACTGAGGTACTTGTGATGTGTATGAGATAGTTAGCTTGTGTTTATGGAGGTATGCTCGTGACAATCATTGTGTATGATCTTTGGGATTATGGTATGTTTGAACCCTTGTGAATACTATGAATTAGCTAAGTTGATAGCTTGCATGTACTTAATTAATACTTATGGATTAAAAGAGAGACCAGAGATCTCATGTAAGACGAGAGAATGAACTCCATCTAACATTTTGGGGAAAACTACGAAGCCTATGATTCCCACGATGGGATACGTAGGCGGGGATAAGATTTAGAACTTGATGAGCTCTCCTTAACTTCTTGTCTATCTTTGGGCCTTGATTCAACTTTCTCAATCATAGTAGGAAGTTTAATCACATCCTTTTCCTATTCAATTTTTTTATTCTATTCTGGTTGAAAAGTAAAAAGAGAAGATTTAGTCTCTCTAAAAATAACACTTCTAGAATAAATTACCTTTTGTGCAATAGGGTCCCAAAGCTTGTATCCTTTCACACCATAGTTGTAGCCAATTAATAGAATCCAATTTTTTTCTCTTCTCCTTAGGCACATGTGCATATGCCTCATAACCAAAAACTCTCAAATGTCTAAGTGAAGGATTTTTCCTTGACCACACCTCCATTGGCATTTTATTAACAAGCATTGATGTAGGAGATCTATTTATCAAATAACAAGAAATGGCAACATCTTCAGCCCAAAACTTTTGTTCTAGACTAGCTTCACTCAACATGCTCCTAGCCTATGCCATCAACATTCTATTCATTTTTTCTGCAACTCCATTTTGCTGAGGAGAATGCAGAGTTATCTTTTGTCTTTTAATCCTACAATTTGTATAGAATCTATCAAAATATACAAAATAGTACTCACCTCCATTGTCAGTCCTCAAACATTTAATTTTGTTTCTAGTATGATTTTTTACCATAGCCTTGAACTCCTTAAAATGACTGAAAACTTCAAATTTACTCTTTAAAAAATACACTCATGTCCTCCAACTGAAATCATCAATGAAAGTAACATAATAAGCTAATTTACCAATAGAAGCAATATCAACATGACCAAATACATTTGAATGAATCAGATCCAAGATACATGAAGACTTATGAGAAGACTAGTATAACTAAATATGGTTTTGTTTTCCATAAATACAATGTTCATATAAATCAAACTCTAGATTGCAATCATTGAACCCCTCAACAAGGTTCTTATTTTTCAAGGCTTTTAAACCCTTCTCTCCAATGTGGCCAATTGTTTGGTGCCATAACATGGTCTTCTCTGTAGGCATCTTTGATTTAGTAGATAGAGCACCCTTGGGTACCTAGAAGCCATGACCATTCACAGAAGAGGAAACCATCCCTTTTTTAGCGAAGTAGTTTCTAGCTTAATTTTATCAAAAGTGTTATTGCATTCAATCATGCATGCATCAATCTAGTACAATGTACCCAATTTACTTCCTCTTGCTATAACCATAACACCTCTCACCATTTTTTACACTTGCTTCAAAAATTGTACATGCACACCCACATCTATTAGCTTGCTAATAGATAATAAATTTCTTGCTAGTCCTAGGATATGCAAGACACTATCAAATCATCTAACTCTACCATCAAAATTTTTTACATGAATACTACCATGACCAACAATGTCAAGGAAAGAATTATCACCCAAATACACCTTACCACCATCATATTTTTCACTTACTAAACCAGTTTCTGTTAGGAATCATGTGGAAAGATGCACTTAAGTCTATCAACCATACATTATCACTTGCACAAGCAGCCAACACTAAAATAAAGGCATCTCCATCTTCCTTCTTAGACTTAGAATCAAAATCTTGCTTCTTCTTCTTCTTTATCTTCTCTTCTTTACATTCCTTTCTAAAGTGTTGATTTTCCATAGTTCCAACATATTGCCTTGGACTTACCAAGAGATTTTGATCTCCCCTTATTCTTAGACTTGGAACGACCATGTTCCTTCTCATCTTTGCCTCATTCTTTTTATCTTCCTTGAACACTCAAAGCCTCTTTGGCATTCAAAGAGTAGAGAACCAACAACATCTTCCATCTTTAAGATGACAAAAGTTCTCCCAATGGCCATGTTTAGGCTATCCCATGAGTGTGGCAACAAACACATCAAAGTTTGGCACCTTTCTTCTTTGTCCATCTTAACCCCAACCAAGGTCAATTGAGTCACCAACATATTGAATGTTTTCAGATGCTCAAAATTCATCTGCCTTCTTTTATTCTCAAGGAATACAACTTCTTCCTCAATAAAATATTATTTACTAGAGATTTGGCTTGGTATATCTCACCCAACTTCTTCCAAAGATTCTTTGAAGTGGATTCTTCATCAACATTTATTAAGATTGAATCTGCAAGACATAGTATAATGAGACCTTTATCTTGTCTATCCATTACATCATATTTTGTAGCCAGAGCTAGATCTGTAGGCCTCTGGACATTTTCATCCACTGCATCCCATAGGTCCTGATCAATCAACAGATCTTCCATTTTTAGCTTCCACATTTTAAAGTTTGTGCCAGAAAACTTCTCTACCTCAATCCTCCAAAATATGCTTGCCATTTGAAAAATATCTGTAGCAAGATCACAAAGCATCCTGTGCAGAAGCTCCCACTCAAACCTTGATTAGCACAAAAATCCCCAAAACCAACAACTGAAACCAAAGGTGATCAGAATTTGATACCACTTGTAAGGAAGTTAGAGTAGCAAAAAAAACTTCCTACTCTGGAATCTTGACAAGAGATATTATGCAAACTTTAAAAACTGATATTACAATTACATAAATTCCATAAACACATTCATAATAGAAAATAAGCAATGAACACAAAACACAAAATATATGTGGGGAAAACCCTTTCAAGTAAAAACCCCACACTCCAAAAGCCTACTCAATGTATTTCAAATCCAACAACAAGATTATATATACTTGCAAAGCAAGTCTATTTTGATATAATTCTAGTAGCATTTAGGCAACATAATAGTACTTGCAAACTCAACACACTAAAATGATTCCTCAAGCCTTCTGGATATACAAGAAACCATCCATGGTTTACAAAACCATGTGCTTGGCTTCTCAACAAGATTCTAGTCTAAAAATAAGCTCTCACGTCCAAATTGATATCCCCTATTTTAGACCCTTATAGTTATAAAATATGTCATAATGTGCCTAAAAACAGGCCTTCCATAACATACCGCTATGTGGGAATCTTTTAACACCTATTAAACCAATTTTCAAAGCACTAACAATGTGTAACAGCCGTAGGAAAATATTAAATAAATAAAAAAGGTACTATGGGATATATGCAAGGTTGAGACACCTCATTTCCCAACAAAATTGTATAATAAAGTGTTAATACACAGCAAACACAATAACATTAGCAACAATACACAACAACAAATCTGATATCAAAATAATACTTTACTTCCATCAAAATCTGCAAAAACACAAAGTGAAAACAATCTGAAAATCTACAACTCTTTGAAACCCAAACACAATTTCTAAATGAGATTACCCTCCTAAAACAAAGAGCTTTCATCTTCTAACACTTGAAATCAATTGATTTTTTTCAAAGTTGAATCTCCACACCCAAGAGTTTTCATCCTCAGACAAGTTCAAATAATTTCCTCAAAATGATTAGCTCAAATTTAGCACCCAAAATTCCAACACACATCTTCGAAGATAAATAATATTAAATGCCACTTATCCATTTCCATAACTGCATAAAGCTCTCCAAATCAGCATTACTCGCAGTGGAAGATTGTGAAGATGATGAATCATTGGCTGCTTGTTGAGAAGGCTCAGCAATGGTTCTTTCCTGAGGAGGTGAAGATGATGAGAAGTAAAAGCAAGAAGAAAAATAAAACTTGGCCATTACTAACAGTGAGGAAATAATACAGAGAGGAAAGGAAGTTTAAAGCTGCTGCTGCTTCTTTCTCTACAGACGAGATGGTCATCTGCCTTTTTATCATTGCAATTTGTGTATGGTGAATGCTTACTTTTCACCGAACAAAAGTTGGCACATTCCACATAGCAGAAACGAAAAGAAAAGAACGAAAGTGAAAATAATTAGAAAGGCAAGGATTTAGAACTTTCATTCACTAATTTGTGTGGTTTATGTTTATTCTGAGAAGTTGTAATTCATTCAGACAGGAAAGTTCAATTTTTTGTGGCTTTCTTTGTTTTTGTTTTTGTTTATTTTGGAAAGTTGTTCATTTCATAGGAAAGTTCAATGCTGATTTTTGTTGCGGAAGTTATTTTATTTTATTTTTTCTTTGTTTAATTTGTGTGATTTGATTTATTTTGAAAAGTTGTAATTCATTTCAATAGGGAAGTTCAATTCTGATTTTCAGAAAGTATTTTATTTTATCTTTTCTTTGACTAATTTGTATGACTTTGGTTTATTTTGAAAAGTTGTAATTCATTCTCACAGAGAAGCTCAATTCTGATTTTTCTCAATGACTAGAAGCTTTTGACTGTATCTTTTCTTTCATTAATTTGATGACTTTTGGTTTACATTGGAAAGCTAGAATTCATTCCCACACGAAATTTCAGTTCTCATTTTTATCAATTGACTGGAAGCATTTAATTTGTATTCACACATATAAGTAGAGGTGGAGGCAGCTTCCAGCCATTCAAATAAATAAAGAGAGGCATGGAAAACAAACAGCAATGCCTTTGGAAGTTGGTTAAAATAAATAGATTATGCAGCAAAATTAATTAAATTAGTTTTAAAATAAATTAATAGATTGTGTAATGAAATTAATAGATTTTTAAAAGTTATTTATTAATTAATGTTTAGAGGCTTCCTACAATGACGCTAGAGAGTCTCATATAATTATCATACATAAAAATTAAAATGTATTTAAAAAACTGAATGTATAAATTAATTTATAATTAAATAAATGGGATGGACAGCCTAGCTCGATTGGCTGAAGCATCCTCTTGCAGACAAGAGGTCACGAGGTCTATATATATACATATGACAGATATATATATGTGTGTGTGTGTGTGTGTGTGTATTATTGTGTAGAAATATTACGAGAGAGCCAATTTTTTTGTTTTTTGAAAGTGATTACAAACAACATACACCCATTAGGGTTAGCAAATAACTAAACAATGCAGAATTCAACTCTAACCAAGGATGTACACCAGGATCCCGAGATGGGCAAGGTGTTAGCATGTGGTCAGAGGATCTCGATGCAATGCACAAACTGAAATAACCCTAACCAAGGATGCGCCAGATGACGACGTGCATATGGTCAAAGGATCCCTATCAATTACAATGCAAAAAGTAAAACACCAAGTATGTGTTACTCAATCCAGAATGGAAATGAGGTGACCATATGGTGGAGATATTGAGAACTACAATGCAACTCAAAGTAAACAAGCGGCAAGCCAGCCTCTTCCACTTATTCAGTGGGCATTACAAAGTAGGAAGAACAAGATTAAGAGAAATGCTGACAGTACTACTGTTCAGCTTACAATGAAATATAGAATGCCTGCAAGATCATGGATTAGAACTCTTTAAATTGTTGCAACATTAAATGTGTCATCCATAGTAGCTATTAAGACTTCCCAATACCAACCCAATTCAAATGACAGCCTATATGCAAACTGATATGACTGATCAGCAACTTGAATAACAGAATCAGCACTACAGAACCCTATCAAATTGCTCATAACTCACTCATTTCTAACCCTATTGACCTGAAATCAAATGCAAAACACCACTAGAAGGATGGCGACCAAGCTTGGACAGGAAAACCCCCACAAAAATCCCTTAATAATTTCTGACACGAATCCCAAGGAAAACAGAATGGTACGGCTGCAAGGAGGGGCGACTTGGCTCTAAAAAATTAAAGACTTCATCATAAATTCCCAAACTTCTCATAAAGGGGCGCCCTCAACTAGCAAATGCATGGGTAGACTACCCAGAACCAGAATAAAATCATACCAAGACTTATGAAGTAAAACTCCAATCTGCAACACAAACCAGCAACTCCAGATTTTTTTATTATTTTGCAAATATAAGGATTACAATGAAGAGATGACAGCTACAAGAAAACTCACTACACAAAATCACTCAAAAGTAAGCAAACCTCTCCACTAGGTGCTATCTTACAAGCACGAAGTCGAGCCAAGCTAGGAGGCATTCATTCCTCGAAGCAGTCCAGCACCATTTCGGCAGCATAACATTACTCAAGATATCAGATGATCCAAATGAAGACCCAAGACCTTCTTTTATAACTTTGTGAAGACTCTCCAGAAGCTTCTAGAAACCCTAACTTTTCAAATTTGAAATATATCCTTTTCCCTCCAAAATGGCATCCGTTTTCCTCAAGATAAATTTAACTTTAATTTAGAAATAACCTCCTCCTCAAGATGGGCATCCATTTTCAAGTATTGATTTTTGAACCTTACAAAAATAATGAAATATCTCCATGAGGTGCCACCCCTCAAAGTCCCCCTTTTTAAGAACAACTTAAAGTTGCTTCACTAGACCAAGGGGTCACAATAATAAAATATAACTTTAAAATATAACATTTTAAAATCAATTGGATATCTCACCAAAAATGCTTCCCAAGGTCAAGATTGATCAAACCACCTGGACTGACTGAAGATGAGAGCCAATTGTGCCGAAGCCAATAGGACCACTGCTAGAAATAGAATTTACTAAAAATAGTAAATTCATGAAGGTGCTCAAAAGGCCAAGAAAAACACATCACCGCAAAGCTCACAAAAAACCTAGAAGGAATCTGCAATTCAATCACCAATCTACAAGCAATAGAAACCTCCAACCATGAAACCCTAATTTCACCCCCGAGAAGCCTACGGGTCTCCAGAATAGGCCAACGGTCAATAGAAAAATTCATGCTCAAGAAGGGGACATTACAATCCGCCCTCCCCAAGATTGCTTGTCCTCTAGCAATCGTAAACCCGGATGCTACAAAATCTCATCATTCTGCCAAGTCGCATCCTCCATAGGCAAGTTCTTCCACTTCACCAAATACTCTCGATTGTTCTCTTTCTCAAGAGCGGCTCTCTAGAATCAAGAATCTCTTCAGGAATCAAAACTAGCTGTCCTTCATCCAAAGGTGGCAACTGTGATGAAGCAATAATGTTGTGTCCAAGTGCCTTCTTGAGGTGAGACACGTGGAAGACATTGTGCACTTTGCTACTCGAAGGTAGCTCCAACTCATAAGCTACTGCTCCCACCTTTTTGATAACCTTGAATGACCCATAGAAGCAAGGTTTGAGCTTCTCAGCTCCACTTTTCTTGAGTAGGCTAAATACATAAGGCTGTAGTCAAGATAAACCATATCTCAAACGCCTCAAAAAAGAGCCTCAACACCACTGGCTAGTAGTACGTGCATCTTAACTAATTCTATGCAATCTGAAGATTGTTCCTCAATGATTTCAAGATATCTTGACTTTGCTATAACACATCCTTGGCTTGAGGGGCTTTGCTATCACCAAACACCAAATCGGCAAAGCTAGGAGCCTCATAACCGTAAAGAGCCATGAAAGGTGAGCATCCTTATTGACATGTAAGCGAAAAGAGAGTTGGTAACAATACTAAGCCTGTTGATCTGTTTCACCCATGCTCTTTGCTGTTGTTACGAGAGAAACCTGGACGTTCTCCAGCTAACGCTTTCAAACCATTTGATTTCACTATCTTAAGTTTTATACTATGGGTTTTGAGGGTGATAACTAGTCCAACTTGGAGTAAACTGGCCCGTACCCATACCATTCTAAAGACCTCTTGCCAAAAAGTGCTTAGGAACTTGCTGTCCCTATCACTCACAATGTTTTTCAGCAACCCATGCAACCTAAACACCTCATGAAAAAACAAATCTGCAACTTGGGCTGCTGAAAATGAACTAGTGATGGCAAAAAAATGAGCAAACTTAGTTAATCTATCCACAACAACATAGATGCAATCTTTGCTTTGGACCCTAGGCAACCCAGTGATGAAGTCCATTGATATGCTTTCCCATTTTTGATTTGGAATGGAAAGAGGTTGCAGCAGACCAGCTGGTAGAGTATGCTCATTCTTGTCCATTTGACACGTGGGACACCCCTGAATGTAGCGTTGAACTTCCCCTTTCAGCCCTTTCAAGAAACTTAGTACCTATAGGTCTTGAGGAAAGACCCTTGATGACCAGCAAGTGGAATGTCATGAGAAATGTCAACCAAAATCTTCTTTGCACACGATCTTCGAATCAGCCACCAAAAAACTCTCACCCTTGCAGTGTATCAGCCTTCGCTTCACACCTTGTACCTTTCGTCATGAAAAGTACCCTCAATGATGCTGGTTGTAAACTGATTTTTGGCATAATCAGCAAGCAACATGTTCTTCCAATCAACAGTAAGCTCACATAATGAGCTCAAATGAGGTCTTCTGGATAAAGCATCAACCACTATGTTGTTTTTCCCCTTGACATACTCAATGTCAAAATCGTAAGCTTGAAGCTTACTCACCCACTTCTGTTGCCTCTCGTTCAAATCTTTCTGATGCACGAAATGCTTGAGACTATTATGATTAGTCTTGACCACAAACTTTCTCCCCACCAAGTACTGTGTGAACTTGGCTAATGCATGCATGATTTCAAGCATTTCCTTGTCATAGATGGAGTAGGTCCTCTCAACACCTCTTATTTTTCTGCTCTCAAACACAATGGGATGTTTGTCTTGCATCAACACAGCCCCAACTCCTTCATTGGATGAATCACAATGTAGCTCAAAAGGTTTGGAAAAATATGGAATAGCTAAAACTGGGCAAGAACTCATGATCCTCTTAAACTTATCAAAAGTAGTTTGAGCCTTTTCTGACCAACAAAAAGCTCCCTTTTTTGTGAGGTCAGTAAGAGGAGCAGCATTCTATGAGTAACCTTTCACAAACCTTTTGTAAAATCCACAAAGACCCAAGAACCCTTTCAAGAGTAGTCAAGTTCTCAAAGAGGTACGGCTAAATCAACAGAATTGCCTTGATCTTTTTAGGGATCAACCTTCACTCCTCAACCAAGCGATTATGCTTGACCAAATTAAAGTAGCTCCTTCATTGAAATTCACATTTGGATTCTTCTTAACAAGCTCTCGATTCTGGGATTCTTCAAAGCACTTCCTCCAAATGCTTGAGATGTTCTTCCCAAGTCTTGCTAAAAATCAAGATGTCATCAAAAAATATCAACACAAACTTCCTCAACTGCTTTTGAAAGACTCTGTTCATACAAGACTGGAAGGTAGCAGGAGCATTAGTCAACCCAAATGGCATGACTAGGAACTCAAAGTGACCATAGTGACATCTGAAAGCTGTCTTCTCAACATCAGATCCTCTCATCCGAATTTGATAGTAGCCCGACCTCAAATCTATCTTTGAAAAGAACTTGGCTCCATGTAGCTCATCAATGAGCTCATTTATCCTCGGAATGGGGTATCGATTTTTGATGGTGCTTTGATTCAAAGCACGATAATCCACACACATGCGGATGGTACCATCCTTCTTCTTCACAAGAACAACTGCTGAAGCGAAAGGACTCTTGCTTGGACGAATGAAGCCCATCTCCAAGAGTTCCTTAATGTTCTTCTCAATCTCATCTTTCTGCTTCTTAGGGTACCGATATGGAGTTGTGATAACTGGCTTAGCCCCTTCCTTGAGCTCTATGACATGTTCCGAACCCCGTTCAGGAGGTGGTCCAGGAGGTAAATCAGCAAACACTTTACTCTTCTTGGTGAGTAGAGACTGAATATCTGGAGGATAGTCTCTCTTTGTTTCAACCGACTAGCTGGAAGAATCATACATTCCGCAAGCCCACTCAACTTGGTCATGACGAATCAGCCTTGCCATTCTCTTGAATGACACAATCCGAGGACCACCATTAGACATTCCTCTTAACACCACCTTCTTCCCATCGGATTGAAATTTGAGCTCCATGGTTTGCAGATTTAAAGAGATCTCTCCAAGTGATCGCAGCCATTGAATACCTAGGACGGCATCCGTATCTCCAATGCTGACCACATAGAAGTCATCCTTGACTTCATAATTGCCCAATTGCATGGACATGTTTGAAATCTTCTTGGTGCAAGAAATGTGGAACCCATCGGCAACCATAACTTTGAAGCCTTCAAAATCTTCTGTTTGCAGCCCCTTCTTTGCCACCACAACTTCATCAATGAAGTTATGCGTTGCTCTAGTGTCAATCAAAGCAACTATTCGCTGCCCCTTAATCATCCCTCGAACTTTGAAGGATTCATTCTTTTGAAAGCTCAAAAGTTGAGCCAAAACACCTCCACTTCCTTTTTCATATTCGGACTCTTCTGGAGCTCTTTCCTCTTCACTGTCATCAAAATCAGACTGCTGATCTGAAAAATCAGAATTGCTTTCTTCAGCTGAGTAGTATTCTATTTGATGAAATTTGACTCCTTTTGGGCAAACATGATCTTGAGACCATTTTTCTCTACATCGGAAACATAACCCCTTTCTTCTGAGTTCGTTGAGTGTCTCTGGATCCAACCTAGTGACATGAGTCTTATGCTGTTTGAACTCCTTATGGTGAGGTCTTTTTCCTTTGTCCTTCTTGTGAAATGATGGCTTAGTTTGGAATTTGGCTTTAGGAGCAGCCCACTCCATGTTTCTTGCTTTCTTCGTTGCCTCCTGTAGGGAGGGTGGATCAAAAGCTTTAATCCAACCCTTGAGTGGTTCCATCAATCCTTCACTGAATAGGATCACCAACCGTCTCTCCGTGATTCCAGTGACCATTACTGAAAGTCTCTGAAACTCAGCTATGTAGGCATCAACTGTGCCATACTGCTTCAACTGTGCCAACTCCCTGAAATGCACTTTTGGATCCTTCTTCTCGAATCTTTCTATAAGTCTATTGGTGAACTCATCATAGGTAGTGATAGACCGATGACCCAAGGTGACTAGGCCATGGTACCACCACTCATGCGCCACCCCATCTAGGTGCAGCGTAGCGAACTTAATCGCCTCCTCTTCCCCCATGGGTCTAAGAGCTAGATAGTTGTCTAACTTCTGTATCCAAGCTCGAGCTAAACTGTTATCACTTCCGTCAAAGTGTGGAAGTATAACCTTGTTGATAGCTTGATGCAAATCCCCTTGCACTGCTGACCTCCTTTGTTCATGATGCCTTCCTTGTCCTTTATTCTTCCTTTTATGATCCATGAAATCATTGTAAGACATGTCTAGCTTGATTTCATCAGGAAGGGAATCATACTCAGCACGGCCGATTCTCAACTGTTCCACAAATGATGCATTTTCTTCTGGATCAGGTTGAGGGTTTACTAGTGCCAAGAAGGTGGGTTTGAATGGCCTGGAAGAGATGTGTGTACTATTTAAAGTAGGCTGAGCAACATGTCCATTATGCTGGTTGGAGGCACTATGTTCTCCAGTGTGCCCTGAATTGTTCTGTGGATTAGGATTCTGACCCATTTTTCCCATCATGAATGATACCATATCCATTAAGGCATCCATCTTCCTCTCGAACCTCTTTCCCGGACTCAACGATCTTTCTCTTCCCTTTCCACTATCATCTCTATTGCTGGTAAACCTCTTGTTACCCCCTGCTGACCTCTCACCTTCTGCCATATTTGTTTCCTGAGAAGACTCCCAATGAGCCCTCAAAACCTCTGAAGCTGTCTGACCTTCTGGAGCCTGATAGAGCTGAAACTGATTTGCAACCTTCTTGTCTTCCCTTGCTAAGTATCTCTTTTCTCTGTCACTCATAGACAGTTTCTTTCACAGGATGGCAGGATGCGTGGCTCTGATACCACTGAAATATTCCAAGCCAAATATTTTTTTGTTTTGAAAGTGATTACAAACAACATTCACCCGTTAGGGTTAGCAAATAACTAAACAATGCAGAATTCAACTCTAACCAAGAATGTACACCAAGATCCCGACATGGGAAAGGTGTTAGCATGTGGTCAGAGGATCACGATGCAATGCACAAACTGAAATAACCCTAACCAAGAATGTGCCAGATGACGGCGTGCATATGGTCAGAGGTTCCCTATCTATTACAATGCTGAAAGTAACTCAACACCAAGTATGTGCTACCCAATCCAGAATGGAAATGAGGCGACCATATGGTGGAGATATTGAAAACTACAATGCAACTCAAAGCAAACAAGCGGCAAGCCAGCCTCTTCCACTTATTCAGTGGGCATTACAAAGTAGGAAGAACAAGATTAAGAGAAATGCCGACAGTACTACTGTTCAACTTACAATGAAATATAGAATGCCTGCAAGATCACGGATTAGAACTCTTTAAATTGTTGCAACATTAAATGTGTCTTCCATAGTAGCTATTAAGACTTCCCAACACCAACCCAATTCAAATGACAGCCTATATGCAAACTGATATGACTGATCAGCAACTTGAATAACAGAATCACCACTACAGAACCCTATCAAATTGCTCATAACTCACTCATTTCTGACCCTATTGACCTGAAATCAAATGCAAAACACCACTTGAAGGATGGCGACCAAGCTTGGACAGGAAAACCCCCACAAAAATCCCTTAATAATTTCTGACACGAATCCCAAGGAAAACATAATGGTACGGCTGCAAGGAGGGGCGACTTGGCTCTAAAAAATTAAAGACTTCATCATAAATTCCCAAACTTCTCATAAAGGGGCGCCCTCAACTAGCAAATGCATGGATAGACTACCCAGAACCAGAATAAAATCATACCAAGACTTATGAGGTAAAACTCCAATCTGCAACACAAACCAGCAACTCCAGATTTTTTTATTATTTTGCAAATATAAGGATTACAATGAAGAGATGACAGCTACAAGCAAACTCACTACACAAAATCACTCAAAGGTAAGCAAATCTCTCCACTAGGAGCTATCTTACAAGCACGAAGTCGAGCCAAACTAGGAGGCATTCATTCCTCGAAGCAGTCCAACACCATTTCGGCAGCATAACATTACTCAAGATATCAGATGATCCAAATGAAGACCCGAGACCTTCTTTTATAACTTTGTGAAGACTCTCCAGAAGCTTCTAGAAACCCTAACTTTTCAAATTTGAAATATCTCCTTTTCCCTCCAAAGATGGCGTCCCTTTTCCTCAAGACAAATTTAACTTTAATTTAGAAATAACCTCCTCCTCAAGATGGGCGTCCATTTTCAAGTATTGATTTTTGAACCTTATAAAAATAATGAAATATCTCCATGAGGCGCCACCCCTCAAAGTCCCCCTTTTTAAGAACAACTTAAAGTTGCTTCACTAGGCCAAGGGGTCACAATAATAAAATATAACTTTAAAATATAACATTTTAAAATCAACTGGATATCTCACCAAAAATGCTTCCCAAGGTCAAGATTGATCAAACCAACTGGACTGACTGAAGATGAGAGCCAACCGTGCCGAAGCCAACAGGACCACTGCCAGAAATAGAATTTACTAAAAATAGTAAATTCATGAAGGTGCTCGGAATGCCAAGAAAAACACATCACCGCGAAGCTCACGAAAAACCCAAAAGGAATCCGCAGTTCAATCACCAATCCACGAGCAATAGAAACCTCCAACCATGAAACCCTAATTTCACCCCCGAGAAGCCTACGGGTCTCCAGAATAGGCCAACGGTCAATAGAAAAAGTCATGCTCGAGAAGGGACATTACTCTGTGTGTGTGTGTGTGTGTGTTTATATAAACATATATAAACACACACATATATATATATATATGTGTGTGTGTGTGTATTTAATGTAAATGTTTATATACATATAACCATAAACATAAATACAAACATATACATATAGATCTAAGACACCTTCATTTCTATATTTATATGTAAATGTTTATATACAAGGATATATTATATTATAGATCTTGCATTTATTTTTTCCTCTAAATAGGAGATGTGCATGTCTATTTATCTCCATCGTTAGTGAATTTTAAGGATTATGTGAATCACTTTTGAATCCTATTCAAAAATTAGAGTTCAGATTAGAACATGCTATGTTGATTTATGATCTTACCTTAAATAGTCAACACTGTCTAATGGAGAAGGATCATAAGGGGATATTATCCCAATGGTGATTATGGCATGTGACAATCTCATCCTCAACCATTTCGCAAGATTTATTTTTAGGAAATTTTTGTGCTTTCCTTATAAAAACAGTGTGAAATTGATACATTATACAACTCATTGAGAAATGAATTTATTGATTATGTAATGTTTTCTGATTTCTAGTTTATTACCTTACTATTATGAATGGTATTGATGCATATCTGGGAGTACCATTCAATATCAATATTTATGAAATTTTCCTTCTTGCAAAGTTGTATTCTAGTTAATAATGTTGAGAATTTTGCTCCATTGTTGGTACTTATAGGTAATTTGTTAGACAACCCAAATGAGCTCACTTTAATCATTCCTTATTACGAAGTCGATGTCAAAGATGCCATGGTTTCCCTTCATAGTTCCATCAAAATTAATCTTCAATCTCCCTCTAGGTAGTGGGAACCATTTGATCACTTCTCTACAAGTCTTTGTTTTGGGGTTGTTTCAATAGAACTTTTTCAATAGGCTAAGGGTTCCTCATTTTTTGATGATTTCCCCATCCCAACTAGTAAAGGGTTTCTATGAGGAAAAATAAATTTTGGCCATCATGACTTCACTAATCCCTTTCTCAATTTTCTTTATAACCCTTTCCACTACACTACTTTCCTTATCAATGTTCATATTCTATTCTTTCTTTCCTCCCATATTTCCCAAATCAGAAGAGATTGAATTGAGACCTAGATGCCTTCCCATACAGATGGATGAATTCATCCCCCACACATAAACAAATCATATATGTCTATTAACATAACCTCTTTCCAATTAAGACTATGTAGCCATTCCTAGCATTCATTAGCAAAGGGACAATTTATTAAAATATGATTGACTATTTCCTCATCTGATTTACACATTACACATCGAGAGGGACTAGCTATTCCAATAACATTGAGGTAGTTACCAATTAGAATCCTTTTATGTATTTTTTCCAAGAAAAGGTGCCAATCTTTGGGAGAGTCCACTTGTTCCAACATAGCTCTATTGACCATTATGTGCTTTCATCCATCATGGATCACATTTTATAATTGATTTTAATAATGTATGCTGGGATTAAGGCACGTCTCAACCTTTGAGTCCTAGCATGTCTATTTATCTCCATCTTTAGTGAAATTTGAGAAGTATGTGAATCGCTTTTAAATCCTATTCAAAATTGGATTTCAAATAAGAACATACTATGTTGATTTATGATCCTACCTTAAATAGCCAACATTGTTTGATGTAGAAGTATCATAAAGGGATATTATCCCAATGGTGATTGTGGCATGTGACAATCTCATCCTCAACCATTTCACAAGCTTGATTTCTAGGAAATTAGTCATGTGATTTCCTTCATAATAACAGTGTGAAACTGATGCATTATCTAACTCATTGAGAAATGAACATATTGATTCCATAATATTTTTAAATTTCTAGTTTATTACCTTACCATTTTGAATGGCATTGATGTATATAGGAGTAAAAGGGTTAATAGTATGATAGGAGTAAAAGGTCCTTTGTATATAAATATTATGGTGAATAATGAAAGGTCACTTTCATTTCTAAGAGCTCACTCTTGTGAGATAATATCTTCTAAAGTATGATAATCATGGTGCATAAAAAAGGATGTATTTTCCACCCAAGAAGATTAGATATGTTCTTATATCAAGCACATCAAACTTTTCAAGTTGATAAGTCATCTTTTTGGCCCATTTTTTTTCCTTTTTTTTAAATTTTTGAAAAACTATATTTTTACAAAAAGAGTATAAGTGTATTGTGATATTGCTATCAAGATTCAACTGTGCAGTTTTATGATTCAAACTCATTGACCCGTGTTTCATGAGTAGTGGTTCATACAAACCCATCTCTCATGATAGTGAATGGTCCACTTAGCACTCATTGCATCTAGGTGATGCTCACAGAGGTGAAGTATTGGGCCTTCTCAAGAGGTCACCCATCCCAGTACTACTCCAACTCAAGCACACTTAACCATGGAGTTTTCCCCAAGGTTAATCCCACTTAGCTTGCAACACCATTTGCAAAACCTTCAACAAGTGTTGTGCCTTATGAACCATTCATTATAGATCCCCTTTAGCTGTGGCAAATACCTTCTACTTATTAGTATAAGTGTATGCTTCTTTATTTTGTGCAACACATAGGTTTGAACTACCTTTCCTAAGATTGAACCACAATACACAAGATCAACTTGTAGGATTGAACCATGTCAATAGGTTTGATCTAAATGATCTAAATTGCAAGATTGAACCTAGACTTTAGATTTGAAATCTTAGTATTTGTTTCAATTATTTTTATCATTTTGAAGCTTGAATATTGACTAAAATTATTTTTTATTTATCTTTGTAACCATAGAATGAGGAAGAGATCCATGAGGGATTGTAGAATACATAGCTTAAGATTATGCAATCACTGTCATGAGCCAATGCAAATTGGGCATTACAAGAGGCCATTAGAGTTGTACATATGTTCTCTATTCAACCCTTATTTTATTATCCATGCATGCTCATAACTTTCCCGAAGATATGGGGTTTAGATATTAAGAAATTATTCATGTGGAGTAGGTTTGTAATTATAAACTTGAAATGTCTCATGATTAAGAAAAATATTAAGAAAGTCAATTTATTGTTTTGAGTACGAATCATAGGGAGTGAGTTTGACCTACCTAGTGCAAATCATTGTCACAACTACTGTGCTATGGTTTTGGTCAAAATTGTTCACTAAGAGAAAATTTCAAATGAAATGCCCTGACCATTTTTTTTACATTTTATTTCTGTTAGTTTCAATGAAACATATTTGACCAAATATGTTTCTCTTGAAATGTGTCCAGCCAAATATGTTAAGCCATGTATACTTCATGTCAATGTCACTTGCTTTTAGGCAAAACATATTCAATCAAATATTTTTCTCCTGAAATGCTTTCGCTAGATATTATTTTTTTGGCCGAAAGTGTGACACAAGTTTGTGCTTTTACCTTTAAATCTTAGAAATTGTATTATTTAATTTATTTCTTTATATTTTCATTACATACTATTTTCTACTACTTTTTTTATTTCTAAATTTACAAATTAAGTGAATAGTCAGATTTTTTATAATTTTTGGAAATTTTTATTTTATTCATATGGATGACAATTTTACTTACATATTATTGCTCCATGCAGTTGTGCTAGCATCCTAAGCAGTGACTTCCTCATTTTGGCTCAAAATTCCTCTTTTTGTCCTCTTTTCACCTCTATAACTTATTTTGTAAATTATTAATTTATTTTCTAGAAAATAGTATTTTATCAATTTTTTCTATTAATCTAGCTAAATAAAACTTTCTTTCAAAGAACTTATAGGATTATAGAATTATTCTATTAAATAGTAATAAACATGCAATCTTAATGTAAAAGTAGGGAAAAACATTTGACTAATACATCCTAACTAAATAGCATTTTTTTCTCTTTTACATTTTAGTGAACCTAATGCTCTTACACTTTAAAAACCTTCTCAAAATAAATAAATAAAAAATATTTAAAATAAAAAATAAAATTATTTTCTCAAAAAAAAAAATGGTCATTGCCTTGAACCCTCTTCCCTAAAGGAGAAAAATGATGGCCCTCAATTGGATTCTTTATACCTCTGAAATTCCACTTATCTCTAAATTAACTTATTATCTTCTTTTGTTACATCAGTTTCTAGTTTTGCTCAAAAAATTCAAAATGTTTCATTCCATACATGTGATGATGACTTAACTCTATGTAGATTTAGTGAGATCAAAAGAAGAATAAATGTAAATTTTAAAATAAAATATATAGAATAAAAAATAAGTTCTAATTTATAAATTAAAAAGCCATCAAAAAATTACAAATTTTACATGTGTTATTACAAAGTTCGTAAAAAAAATACAACTCACTCTAACAATTGAGTGTCTTATTGAAGAAAGTGTTTAATCAAATACAATAGAACAACTTTCTTTAATATGATGAGGCAATGATTCTTTTAATTTCAAAGAACAACCCACCAAAACCATCTTCTTTATCTCTGTGAGATCTTTGAAGCTTGATGGCCATTCTTCTAAACCAGAACAATGCCTCAAATCTAACTCTTCCAAATTTTTGAGTTGCCCAAAATTAGAAGGCAACGTTTTCAAACATGAACAATAATTCAATTGCAAAAATTTTAGAGAAATGAGATGCCCAAAGCTGGAAGGCAATACATTTAAAGCAGAGCAGTCATATAAATGCAGTGATGTCAAATTGCTCAGTTGTCCAATATTTGAAGGCAACTCTTTCAATTCATGGCACTCACTTAAACGCAGCTCTTTTAGATTGTTGAGTTGCCCAAATTTGAAAGGTAATTCTCTCAAATGATGGCAACCTCTTAAATATAATTGCTCTAACTTTGTTAGCTTTTCCAGTCCATCAGGTAACCTTTCCATATTTTTCAAACCATATAACCTTAATTTTACAAGCGAAGAATCTGGAGTGACTTTGGAAGGAATTTTAGGATATGCAACTCTGTTCTTTGAAGAAGCATTCATCTTTCTGAGGTTTAGTGAGGTCATTTCCCGCAGGCTGGGAGGAAACTGCAGATTTGCACAACAATTATGAAAAAGGTTGTCAAGTTTCATTTTACAATCTAATGAAAGTTAATTGAAGTGATAAATATGTTCTGAACAGGGTAGATTTTACCTCATTAAAACACATGTTTGGCATGAGTGGGCCCCTGTATATGGAAAGATGCTCAAGTTTGTCAAACTCTATTGGTAAATCAGGAATTTTACTTTCAACTTGAAGGTATCTGAGTTGTTTGAATGGTTTATGACATTTTCCTCTGAATGTTATCTGCGATCCTTCATAAGAGAGTACTCTTAACGAATTGCTCATCAAATTCAGATGATCATCATTAATTTCAATTGAAGGGTGCTCATATTTTTCATTAAGAAAGATGCCTCTTAAATTTTTGAGTTTCTGCACGAAAATAAACAAATATATTACTATGATTGTGAATAACAAATATATTTTGTTAATATTGATAACAGATTGTAAGTATTACATACCTCTTCATCTTCCAAACATTTCAACAAAGTCTCGGGATCTCTGATTCTGTTTTGCTCTGACATCTTCTTCCCTCTTGCTTGAACTATGTCATGAACAATCACACGACCATCAGATGTCTTGATGAACGCCGCATCTTCAAGAGCTCGGAATTCCTCCTCTCCAACAATGTATTCCACTTCTTCACTTGGCCAATAACAAAACAAGGATGTGATGTCTAGAAAAGCCTCTTTAACAGGTGGTAACAATCTGTGGTATACAAAATCAACCATTCGGTCACTTATATCTTCCTCTTCCACCACCTCCCCTTCTCTAAGCAACTCTAATACCATATTATTATTTGCATTTCTGCTACCCATACCCAGTTGCGAACCAGCTATTTCCAGCAGAAGCGGAACGCCACCACAGAGCTTGAGGAGGACGTCGATGTTCCTTTCATCATTGTAATCGGAGGCTTTCTTCAACAAAATCTTTCTGGCTTCTGTTCGTGGAAGAGGATTCACACGATATTCATGGTGTGTTATATTCTTGCCAACAAATATGTCCATCTCATGGAGGTTTCTAGTAGTGACAAGTATTCTGCTCTTGGGTGGAAGGCAACTGCCCAAGTCTGCAGGTAGAAGTTGTTTCAGATCTGTTTTTTTCAGAGCATTGTCAATGTATAGAAATAAAGGCTGATTAGGATTCTGTTTGAACAAAGAATAGATCATTGCCTGACCTTGGTGACAGTCGGTCAATTTCACATTCTTGTGGAACAATCCATTTAAAATCTGTTCTTGGAGGACTTTAAGATCATTCTTGGTACAGTTTTGTTCCATATGAATCCTGCAATGCCTATAATTTTTGAGGTCAATGTTTGCATAGACTCTGTCAGCGAGTGTCGTTTTTCCCATCCCTCCAAATCCATAGACAACCACAACTTGTAATGATGTATGTTGTGCATTCAAATCTAAATATTGGATTACTGTTTCTAGCCCACTCTCAATTCCGACTGTACAGTTTGTGGAAAAACTGAATTAGAATTTTTGGCAAAACTCAAAACATAACAGGAAAACATTATTAAAATTGATAAACAACGAACCTGCCGGATGATATGCATAGAGTTCTTGTGACTGCGAAGCAATCTTTGTCATTCTTTTCTCCATGCCAGTTATTCCCCACAACATAAGGTCATCATACACGCGGTCTATTTTGACTTGAAAACTCTGTATACTATCGGCATTGACTGAAGCAGTAAGAAACCTTCACACAATTCAAATATCGGATTTACATTAAATAGGTTGATTAAGTAGACCCCAAACACTAGAAATAAAGTGATTCTAGACAAAAACAGAGGCTTCAGGCTTACTTGCATTTTTATATATCAGCTTGGTTTGCTGTCATATAAATCTTTTTCTAACTAAAATCCTGAATTGTTGCTACTCTAAAACATTTTTACCATTGAAATTTCTTATTTAAATTTATCCATTTTCATTATATTATACAGTTCTCTGGCGCTAGGCTACTTCTTACCATTTCAACTCAATATAGAATTCTTATTGAATTTTCTGAATTACACATGCAGCCTTTAGGTAAAACTACTCAAATAGTTGAACTAACCTAAAAACTCTGGCTGTTGTAAGTTGGGAAGCGCATATGGTGCATCCTTCAACAATGCATTGGACTGCCTCGTTTAGTTTCTGCTTCTGAACTGGCATTTGATCATTCAACTGCAGAATTTGCTTCCCAAGATGAACCATTCTTCTCAGAATTTCAAGGCACTCAGTCTTGTTGTTAGACATCTGACCAAATCTCTCCAATACAAATCCCACCATAGAAAGTGCTGCTCCCACCCAATGAATTTTCCCAGCACCTTCGAGCAAATCTATAACAATTCTCTCTATATCTGCACTTGCGCCAGCCATGGAATCATTCTGTACGAAAAAAATTCTATGAATAATTAAGTTGTGCAATGTCCCAGACAAAAAATTTCAAACAAATATATTTCAGATCTGAAATGCTTGAAAGATCTTGCAAAATATATAGTTTTCTGGCTCAATTTAAACATAACTTTGTAACTGGAAATTTGACAATTTTGCTTGAAAACAAATGGAAACACCACAAATGTTCAAAGGATGATTTATTTACATGAAATTCACATTAAAAACACAACAAACTTGCTGGAAAAATTTAAAATATGTAACCTTCAATTGAACACAAAATATGGGAAAATAATCCCTGCAACAACAACAGCAGTTAGGAACAAAACTAAAATAAACTCTGAAATCTATATGTTCCTACACACCAAAATTGGCAATCTTCTGCACCAGATCTTAGAATGACTTTCCCATTTGCCTTAGATGATCTAGATGGACAAACTATATAGTAAAGTGTTAATACACAACAAACACAATAGCAATAATACATGACAAAAAATCTGAAATCAAAATAATACTCTGCATCCATAAAAATCTGGAAAAACACAAAGTGGAAACAACCTGAAAAAGTCCAAACACAGTCTCTAAATGAGATTGGCCTCTTAAAACAAAGGGTTTTCGTCTTCTAATTCTTGAAATCAATGAGTTTTTTTAACGGATCTCTACACCCAAAAGTTTTCATCCTCAATAGGTACTAGAGTGAACAGAAAAGTTCAAATAATTTCCTGAAAATGATTAGCGCAAATTGAGCACCCAAAATCCCAAACACACATCGTCGAAGAAAAATAATATTAAATGCCACTTATGTTATTTTCATAACTGCCAATTAAAAATAAGTTGGACCTCCACAATTATTAATAGCATGAAGTTTCTACAGTCCATGATCAATTAATACTGCAATTTCTCTATTGTAACTGTGTGTAATTTTTTGCATCAACATTTCAGATCATACTCTATGATCCATCATCAGAATGACTTTCTTACTCTCTTGGCACAGCATCCTGATGATGGATCATGGAGTATGATCCAAAACGTTGATGCAAAAAATTACACAGTTACAATCCAGAAATTGCACCATTAATTCCTCCACAATGATTTCATGTCATACAGTAAGAAGCCTTATTCAATCCTACACTTCAATTTGGAGATGACAAATATTAATATTTAATTGACCCAGAACATCTTGAAAAGCGTTCACAATTAAATATTAAATAAAGTATTTTTCTAATTTCTTATGTCCTAGGAAGAGGCTAATAGATTCCCCTATTGAAATTAGTTAGAAAGGAGACATTACTATAATCTATTTCCTTCAGCCAACTAGTAATCTATAATGGATACAGTTAAATCATATAGGAATGTTGGCACCAGTTGATTTTATATTTCTAAAATGGAAACTTTACCGTTTTATGAAATCTTTCAATATTTTCCTCTACCATCTTCAGTAATCTATGCCCATCGTCAATATAAGAGCTTACTGCTGAACTAGATTCTTCTGTACTCTTCTCTCCGGACTGCATTGGAAAACAGTATAACTTACCGCAATTAAAAAATGTTGGGAAGCAAAAGATGTTATAAAATGTAGAATTGCAGAAATTCCGATTATGCAAAACATGTGTGTAGATAACTTAATTACCGCGATCATCAATAGCTCTTCGAGAAATTGAATCAGATCGTTAAGGTGGCTTATATCTTTGAATTTCTGTAGAAAGCTCTCCAAATCAGCACTACCATTGCCTGCTTGTTGAGAAGGCTCAGCAATGGTTCTTTCCTGTTTCTGAGGAGGTGAAGAGGATGAGAAGCAAAAGCATGAAGAAAAAGAAAACTTGGCCATTACTAACACTGAGGAAATAATAGAGAGAGGAAAGCAAATTAAAAGCAGCTGCTGCTTCTTTCTCTTTCTCTGGAGACAAGATGATCATTCACTGGCTAGTCTGCCTTTTATCCACACAGCAGAAATGAAAAGATAAGAACGAAAGTGAGAGTAATTAAGAAGGAAAGGATTCAGAACTTTCATTCACTAATTTGTGTGGTTTTGGTTTATTCTGAGAAGTTGTAATTCAATCGGGACAGTTCAATTCTTTGTGTGATTTGATTTACTTTGAAAAGTTGAAAGTTCAAATTCTTTGTATGATTTTTGGTTTATTTTGAAAAGTTGTTCATTTCAATAGGAAAGTTCAATGCTGATTTTTCTTCATAACTGGAAGTTTTTTATTTTATCTTTTCTTCAACTAATTTGTGCAACTTGGAGTTGGTTTACTTTGAAAATTTGTAATTCATTTCAACAAGGAAGTTCAGGTGTGATTTTTATCAAAGACTGAAAGCTTTTTATTTTATCTTTTCTTTGACTAATTTGTATGACTTTGTTTTATTCTGAAAAGTTGTAATTCATTCCCACAGGGAACTCCAACTCTGATTTTTCTCAATGACTAGAAGCTTTTGACTTTATTTTTCTTTCCCTAGTGTGACTGGCTTTGGTTTACTTTGGAAAGTTATAATTCATTCCCATAAAAAAATTCAATTCTTTTTTTTATCAATTGACTGGAAGCATTTAATTTGTGTTCACACATATAAGTACAGGTGGAGGCAGCTTCCAAACCTCTCAAATAAATAAATAGAGACATGGAAAACAAGCAGCAATTCATATGGATTGGAATGACTCCCAATACACCATTCAAATAAAATTATTTTGGTAAATTAAATCTATTATTGTGCCTTTGGAAGTTGGTTAAAATAAATAGATTATGCACTGAAATTAATTAAATTAGATTTAAAATAAATTAATAGATTGTGTAATGAAATTAAATAAATTTTAAAAGTTTTATTTGTTAACTAATGTTTAGAGGCTTTCTCCAATGACATTAAAGAGTCTCATATACTTATCTTATATAAAAAATAAAGTGTAATTGACATATATTTAAAAAACAAAATTTATAAAATAATTCATAACTAAATAATTAATTCTTAAGTAAATAAAATTAACTCTTTAAACAAAAATATAATAAACAATGTAAACATAATAAATAATGTAGATAATATACATATACATACATATATGTATATACATATACACACACACACACATATATATATATAACATGTATATATGTATGCTTATATGTATATGTGTACACACATATATAGCTAATTTGCAATTATAAAGGTAACATCCTTCCAATAGAAATACATCTTATCCTTTAAGAAGGATTTCAAAGTTCTAATTATTGGCCATCTTTGTGTTGTGGTGGACTGAGTAGCATAGGCCTTAAGAAACCTCGAGAGCATGCTCAATCTATGCAAGATTCATGATATAAGGCATGTGAGCAATGTAGAAGTTAAAATTTT
Organism: Sequoia sempervirens; assembly: GCA_007258455.2. NCBI lineage: Eukaryota > Viridiplantae > Streptophyta > Pinopsida > Cupressales > Cupressaceae > Sequoia > Sequoia sempervirens. The sequence goes on along the minus strand of VDFB02170029.1, from coordinate 3,921 downwards.
CCATGGTGTCCCTTTCTATGCCTTCCCTAAACAAGGTAGGGGAGAGAGGCCCATAGTGGAGCACCCTAACTTCGCATTTCTCAAAATCTTATGTGGAAATTTCAAATCACTCCCAATTTTGTACAACAGTTTATTTGGCAACTCATGTGCTTCTATATTTCGTTTTAGGGCCACATCATCAAATATGGTGCCACATCAACATGATTTTTGTTGAGGTATCCAAAAAGGCCCCAAAAAAAAGTGAGATCGATAGTGGTGCACTAAGTCATGTTTTATTGGTGCGCTGATGTGGCATCACATGATTTGTCACTTTGCGTAATTTATAGACAAAAAGTGTTTTACAATTGGATATTAAAGTGCTCCACAATGGGACCCACTAAAGACTACTTTTATCCCCACTATTGGACCCTGCTCCATTATGGGCCCCTCTCCCCTAATTTCTTTCTTATGTTCCTCACTACGACATATCGTGGATATGTTAAAGATCTTAATGGTGTTCCCATTTTTTGTTGCATGTTAAAAAGATTTATAGCATCAAATGCCAAATGCTTCAACCAATCATGAATAAGGTCATCCACAACGACAGTACTCTAATGTTTTTTTTCCCAAAGATCATTGTGAGATTTTCTAGGATGATCTAGACAAGTTTGTTATCATGAATGTGCTCAACTTCGAAGATGATACAGCTAATAACCTTTCAAATGTCATTCTCTTCATTTTCTTTTCTATTTTGAACACTCTTCAAAGTTGTGTGGAGGCATCCACAACGTCACAAGGGCAGATTGTACTACAGATCTGCATTTTATTGCTGCCTCTAAATAGGAGATGTGTATGCCTATTTATCTCCATCTTTAGTGAAGTTTGAGGAGTGTGTGAATCATATTAAAATAATATTTAGAATATTTCATTTAATGGTCAATAATGTATCTAAAATATTAGATTACATTCTTTTGTTGTTTGCTTCAGTTTCTTTAGAAACTTTGTAATTTTAGTTTTGTTTCTTCTTCAATCTTGTTTCTATTTTAGAAACATCAGTTTTGTAAATCTATTTAAGAAGCAGTTTTGTTTCATGGTATTAGAGAAAAATAATTGATTTTATTTTTAAATTCGAAGAATTTATTTCTAAATAAATAAAAAAATCAAAGATCTTTGCAAAATATTTTTGTTCAATTCTTTCATGCCTCCTTAGTCTGAAAATTTATGGGTTTCAAATCACGACTTTCTTCTACAAAAATTCATGCTTGTTTGTTGGGTGGAAGATTATGCAACTTTTTGTAAAAACGAGGGTTTCTTTGGTCGTGTTTTTTCTGTCTGTCTTTTCTCCTATTTGTGATGTAATTTTTCACCTATTTTGGGTCGCATTTTTCACCCAACTATGACCGTAATTTTCACCTTTTTCTGGGCGTGATTTCTTAAGTTTCAAGGCGCATTTTTACCAATGTTTTTTTATTGGTTATGATCACGATTTTCTTCTCTGTAGATTTTATCCGTGATTTCTTCATTCATTGGCTATGGATTTTCTCTATTCTATTCATCACTATTTGTGGTGCGATTTTCTGAGTTTGTGATTTCTTACCAACTTTTTAAAGGTTTCTCACAAATCTGCCTAGGGTTTTGTTGATTTCAATTGAGTCTTTTCAAATTATTTTCCTATTTTGGGTGAATTTGTTGTTTATTCAGTGTGTGCCCCTCTACTCTCTACCTCAAAATTTGTGCCATCATTTTTTGACATTTTTTTGTATTTGTGGGGTTTCATGCCTCTTCTTTGTTAGATTCTATGAAAAATGGCCTCTTTATCACATATTATGTTGGAGGGAAATTAGAAATTCAATGAGTGTAACTACAACACCTGGAAACAGCAAATGATGACTAGCTTTGAATATTGTTGCCTTGATTAGATCATTCTAGGTAATAAGACACGACCAACATCGGGTGATAAAGACCAAGAAAAGTTTAATGAGAAAAATTGTGAAGTGATAATGCTCATTAAGCTATCTATCATCAATGATCAACTTCCTCAGGTTTTGTCTGGTAAATCAACAACTTAGGAGATTTGGGATCATCTAAAAGATATTCATGAAACTTTCGACAAAAGTCGTGTGTTCTTCCTAAAGAACATGTTGTTTTCTATCATGATGGATGAAAAAACATCTTTTCAAGCACACTTGACCAAGATCAAGGACATCCGAGATCAGCTTGAGGCTATTGGTCAGAAAATGGAGGAAGAAGACATGGTAGTAATCACTTTGAAAATTCTACCAAAATCTTACAAACATTTAATCGAGACTCTCAACATTACTTCAACTAATGTTGATTTGAAGTTTTTAGATCTTTGCACCATACTTTTGTAGCAGGATCATTGGAAACAACAGTTCGGTAGTGGGGCTAATTCGTCCTCCACAAAGTAGGCATTTCCTGCTAAGACCTTTTAGAAGAACAAGGGAAAAAATCAACCCTCTTAGCAATCTAGTCAAGCACAATCTTCAAATTCTTCTAAGAAGAAGAATGTTCAATGAAAATACTGTCATAAGTTTGGTCACATGAATAAAGATTGTTGGAAACGCTTGGCTTCTGAACAAAACAAGCAAGGAGAGTCAAAACCTAAGGCTAATGTTGCAAAACACACTAAGCATGAGTCTACTTTTTATGCCTTCATGGCCAAGAGTCCTGCAGATCCTGTGAAATCTTCTACCTAGTACATTGATTCAGGTGCTTCTCAACACTTCACTCATCATCAAGATTGGTTCATTGAATACATGCCTTTCTGAGATTCTATTATCTTTGGAGGAGGCTAAGAGTATACTGTTGTTGGCAAGGGCAACATGCAAATTCATTCTGGAGGGAGAAATTTAATATTTCTCAATGTATACTTTGTACCTAGCATGGAGTTGAACCTTCTTTCTATTAGTCAGATTATGACACTCTCCTTAGTTGGATCATATCATTTTTAACAATCAGACTTGCAACATTGTTGATAGAGAGACACTCACCACAGTTGTTCAGGTCATTAAGGTTCATGGTCTTTATAGACTCATTGAGTCTGGTGATTCTCAAGAGCATGCTATGGCAGCCAGGAGTACATCCCTCAATAGTGTCTGCAGGCATTAGCATTATGGGAACCTGAACATGCAGTATCTCTCTCAAATAGCTTGTGATGATTTGGTTGGTGACCTCCCTACAATTTAGACTCAAAATCATGGAGTATGTGAGGCTTGTCAGGCTAGAAAGTAGCACGGAACTTCATTCTCAGATGGTGATTCATGGCGAGCTTCCAAGGTATTATAGTTGGTTCACGTTGATTTATGTGGTCCAATGAATACTCCTTCAGTTATTGGTTACAGGTATTTTCTTCTTTTTTTTATGATTTCAACAGAAAAATGTGGGTGTATTTTTTGAAAAATAAATTAGGTGTGTTTTGTATATTTTAGCAATATAAGGCCTTAGTTCAAAAAGAGTTTGGTTCTTCAATAGTTACTCTTAGGTCTGATAATGGGGGGTCGGGGGAATTTTGTTCTAATTTCTCCACATTCTGTGTTGCACATGGCATTAAGCACCAACTAACCACACCATACACCCCACAGTAGGGTAAAAACACAAACATGTGTCACTTTATAAAGGAATCGATCAACAGCAAAAAAAATTCTAAACTTCGACCACATAAAAATGGTCTTTATGTTTTGAATTTCAAAATGGTGTAAACTAATGAAATGTAGAACTTTTGATGTAGTTTATTCCTATAATTTTTAAAATTTAAAAAAAAAAGTTTTCATTATGTTTTTATCAATTTAAGGACAAATATTGGAATGCTAAAAATTTCAGAAAAGAGTGACTTCACGGGCTGTTAAGAAACAAATTGAAAAAAACTTCATTTCTCCTTGTTTTTTTTTTTCCAAATAGGTAACTTCAATATCTTGTGCATGG
>VDFB02170028.1:0-19084 GCA_007258455.2 Sequoia sempervirens | reverse complement strand
AGGATATTTCTTGATGGGACATCAAATGTCAATATGACGATATGACATTACAACGATGGACAGAAGGATGACTGACGACAATACTTTTGTCTTCGGCATAGCTGCAGAGTTTCTTGGTGAATGTCTTAGAGATGATTAACAAAAGCCCGAATATGAACAGTTGCTCACCGACATTGGAATGTGAAGCGACATGTCTGTTGAGATACAGATGTATAAATGTTCATTTATGATTGTAAATGGAGGAGGAGAATGAGATTAGATTAGACAAAGAGATAGGGTAGATAATATTCAAGAGAATAGAATTCTCACATAATAGGGACTATGTGATGTATGATTTCAAATGGAGATTTTAATGAGGAACCGCTTGATGTCAGAGTCATTTCTCGTGTCAATTGTCTCTGAATTTATTGAAAGTATTATTAAAGTGCCATTCTAAGGTTGGTTTTTCCGGTTATTTAAATTGGTATAACAAGTTTATATTCACTTATCGCTGCACATTTGTTGTATTTGTGTGGTTAATTAATTAAGTCTTTTTCAAGGAGGGATTAAATCCTTTTGATTACTCATTACAATAATAAGGGAAATTCATCCGATCATTAAGAAGAGTTTTAGTAATCACAGTTTTGCATTATACAAAGTTATAAACAAACATATGCCAAACAATTTGAGCTCTCCGTAGTAGTTTCATTGCTATTTCATTTGACTCCGCATACCCAATAAGGCACTAGTCTCTGCATTTCACTATTTAGATTCATTCATTTTATTTTCATCTGTCAACTAAGCATATTAGGATTTAGCTTTGAATATTGTATACAATTTATACCAAATTTGGATTTCATTTGTCCACTCCTATATCTGGCCATTGTGGGCAAAAAATTTCAAGAAGGATAAGCATTAAGTTTGTTTCATTCGCTTAGGGTATTAACCCGCCTAGGTTTAGCAGCACCTGAAGAGGAGAAGGTTTAATTCATTTGACCTTGTCTGTTACCCTAAAACGTACCAAGAGATTGGTAGCCTCTTGAGGTTTTCTACCTATGTTTTTGAGAGCTAACAGATTGGTAGAGGGGGTACAAAGCAAGTAGATGCAATATGTGCCCCCATTGATTGTTGAATAACCATATCCATAGGTGTGGTAAAAATTATATGGATGGTTGGAATTGATATCAATAGAGATAAAAATATGCTAATTATGTTAGAATGTGCATCATGAGTATTTCCAAAAAGAGGGACTCCAATCGTTTAGAAAATGTGTTTAACATGTTTCAAAGGACATTAAGGACATGCATAACCTCAAAAGGATGTGTTTCCTTGGCCATTTTAAAAAAAAAAATTGTGTTAGTTTTTATCTAAGCTTTGAAGCTAAGATTCAAAGGCTTGTAAGTTAGCCTCATGATCAAAGCCTACATCCATGTAGGAGAAATAGTGGAAGGAGAAGCTGGTAGTATAGTTATTTGAGGGAATGATGAAGGCATTCCATTAGTATAATTTTTATGAGAAAATTATAGACCGATTTTGATTAGAGTCATAAAGGTCCGATGAGAGTAAAACATTTTATGTGTTTAAAGGATTCTTCTCACTATGTTGTTAGAGTGGAGAGATTGGGTTGTAAAACTCATAAGTAGTCTTACAATACATAATCTAAAACTTTAGTACTAAGAACCTTTGGTGTTTGATGTTTTTTATTTAAAAGAGTTTAAGTGTTTTTCCCAAAGTTTAAAAGGTTTTGAATGATGGATTCACCAAAATATAGTCTATGAAATCTAAATCTTACAAAAGGAAGATCAATTTCCTTTGGGAGTAATTCCACACATTACATTAGGATCAATCATTAGTATTTTTTTAAGTAACACTTATTGTTTATATTTTTATGCTAGTAATAACTTCCTAAATCTAATATTAATCAAAAATGAAATTTTATTAAATTAAAATACTTGGAAGAAGTGAGCTGGTGACAATATATGTGAATAGAGAAACAAAAGTAAATTTTTGATAATAAAAATAGCAAATGTTGACTACAAGGAACTTGGGATAAAAATATTGAAGTCTCTGCCTAGGATGGACCAACATGGTGTGAGAACATACACGTGATGCACTTTTGTCTTGTATGAACATATAATAAAAAACATATTACAATTCAAAAATATCCTTACATGCACAAAAATCAAAGATTTTGAAAGTGACAAAATAATAAAGATTTTGAAACTTCATTTGGCAATATGAATCTAAAAGTAGAGTGTTATGTCAATGCATGAAGTGAAATCACCAATATTTCTAGAGATTTGGAAAGCATGAAGACTCCACAACAAGGTTTGTAGGTACAAACTAATATCATACTTTATTTTGTTAGGATTTTTTACATTCCACGGTGAAGTGATACTTGATAGGTGAGATGTCATGACTATCATAGTTAAGTAAAATCATGAAATTTATAGAAGGGAATCATAGTCATACAAGGGATTGTCAATTGCACTCCATAGGTAGTTGAGAAGGGACAATGAATTCTTAGTCCAAATATCCCTGCACAGTGACAAGAGATAAGTAAAATATATGATCAATTCATCACAGTATGTATTCTCATAATGTGAAAAGATTGAGTGAACTTTAACTAGGACATGGGTTACTAGAAAGAGATGGAACTAAGATCATGATAGTGAGAAAGTTGGAGATGATAGAACATAGAAGATATCAAATGTTCTGATTACTTGTGACTTTCTTGCTACCAAAGACAAAAGTGTCTTAGTGTATGATGGAGCATGACAGACTTGGTGATAGAATGATCATGGAGTTAAGAGATATTCTTACTATATTGAGTAAAGGGAAGAAGGTATAGAAAGTAATGGATAAATTTATGCATATAAACCCAAGACAAAATACACATTCCAAATGATTGCCAAAAAGGATATGCAAGTACTTGATTAGTGCTCTGCATTATGTGAGACTGAAGCATGAATGTGTTATTCAACATATGAATATGGGCTACAAATTGACAAAGATACAATATTCTAACAATAATGATGATATTCAAAAGGAAAAATGACAAATAATGACAATCCTATAAGTTATAGAGAATACAATGCAAAATGATGGGGAGGGTTGTCCAAGAAAGATGTTATGATAATAATGAGATCAAATAAGTGATAGTAGTAAGAAAGAATAAATTTTTAAGGATATAATTATTGAAGTCAAAAGAAATAGCATAAGCTATGTGTTGGTCACTATCATATGTGCCAATTATCCCTTATGCTTATAAACTATTTTATCATATTTGTATGTTATCAAGAAATAAAAACAATTTTGTAGCAGCAATTTGAGTGTCTTTTATTATGCTATAATACTTTATCCTATTTTTTGTTAAGATTTTTTTATACGACTATTGATATTTTCTCTTTGAAAACCAATAATTGATATTAGAGTGGGCTGCTTGGTTTTTTTAATAAGAGTGTGATTTGTTAGGTAGGGGAGAGAGAAAATATAACAGTGCCAAGAACAAAGTTCTAGAATTGAATAGTAGAATTGTGAAGAGAGTAGAATACTCTTTTAGAGTATTGTCTTATATAAAGGTCATCAAATTCAATCATTGTGAAGAAAAGATAAGTATATTGTTTTCTTCACTTTTTTTATTTCAAGATATGGCTAGTAGTAGTAGTTTAATTTTTTCATAGCTGCAATATATTTTCTTAAAGAGGAAAACCATGACTTTTGAAGTTTTAAAATTATATTGGACATCATCTTATGTTTTGGGCACTATCATATGTGTCAATTATCCCTAATTCTTATAAACTATTTTATCGAATATGTACGTTATCAAGAAATTAAAAACTCTTTTGTAGCAACAATTTGAGTGTCTTTTATTATGTTAAAATTTATTTTTTTAAGAAAAAGGCTAGAAGCCTGTATTTATATTAATATTATAAGTAGGTAATTACATATAAGCCAAAATTGGTGATGATAACCATAAAAAATTGTATGTCATGGACTGAAGAAAATTAAAATTCTGAACTAAATCCATAACATTGTCTTGTCAAAGTCGGTGAGTTCATACTTTTCCTAACCTAAGTCGAGAGGATCTAGAGTTTCCTAACCTCCCAACCACCCAACTTCTTTGTTTTTGGAGGTTATCTAAGTTTTAGAACACCTTATATCACTAACTCCTCTATTTATAAGTTCAAAGGTTCTAAAACAACCCAACTCTTCTTTGTCGGTTTGTCGGTGGTTCTCAAAACTTCACAACCTCCAACCAAATGTTCTCAATTTTGGATTTATGGCAACTTCACAACATATCCTTATAACACCAACTCCTCTATTTATAAGTTTGAAGGTTCTAAAATTGGCTGACTCTTCTTTGTCGGTCCGTCGGTGGTTCTCAAAACTTCAGAACCTTCGACCAAATGTTCTTGAGTTTGGATTTCTGGTGACTTCGCGACATAGAAGTTCTTATTGGCTTAAATACTTGTTGCAGATGTTCTATCTCAAGGCACCTTGAGAAGGGTATCTCTCATGGCCAAACTAGAACAGGTACTCTGTAGTTTTGTGGCTGGAATTCCAGACTGTTACTGGTACTCTGTGGTTTCTCAACTTATTATTTCCACTATATCTAGAAAAAAAATTAATGTATCATCATTCTCCATGAAATATACCTCTTCCTTTTCGCACCCAAAATTGGCCAAATGGTTTACAAGCATGTTTCCCTCCTGATATGTATGTGATATTTGATAAGAATCAAATTCATCTAAAAGCTTCCATACATTTTGCATTACATATTTTATATGCCAATTGAAACATTTCCTTTCTTTGCATGCATTTACAATTATCAGGGAGTCACCTTATATGCGGATATCATTGATTTGGAGTTGTCTTGTAAGCTGCAGACCATAAAGAATAGTCATTGACTCTTCCATGTTATTTGTTCCTAACAGTAAAACAATTGATCTAGTTGCTTTCACAATTCCCTAAACGAGTCCCTGATACATACCCCCGCCCTTGAAATACCTGGGTTCCCTTTGGATGCTCGATCAAAATTCAACTTATAGAAACTTGACATTGGTGGGCACCATTTAATTGTACTCCTGTCCACCTTTGCCTTATAAGGCTACTTCAAACTTCCTTTAAAAGGAAAACTTATACCCTGAAAAATATTTAAAACATTATTATCCCATGATGTAAACATAGAGCCAACATTCTTGTGATCTTTAACCCAAGTATTTACTGCCTCTATGACTGATTTTTCAATAATTGCATGAATAGTTTGGTTTGTGGTTGAAACTTTTCTGAAAATGTGCTTGTTTCACTCCCACCAAATAGACCATGTCACTATTGTTGGGATCAGACGCCAAATGCATGCAAAAAATGAGGTTTTATATAGCACCGACCAAGAATAAAAAAGGTCCCATATTGAGTTTGGCAATGGAGCGGAGAAACTCATTTTTGTAATACAAATAACCAACAACTTTGAGCAAAGGGGCATTTCAAAAACAAGTGATCAGGATCTTCCAAATCTTAGCCACATAAAACGCAATTAAAGGGATTTGCAATTCCTAGCTTTGCAAGTCGATCACTTGTGAGCACTCTTTTTCTCAACACAAGCCATGCAAAGTTGGCCGCTTTTGGTAAAACCGCACTATTCCAATAGAATGAATAAGCCCTCTGAGTCTGACCTTGATCACCTTTGTTAAGAATCACTTTTTAACCCTGCTTGATTGTATAACATCTATTCTTGGATGGAGCCCATATTATACGATCAACTTTCCCTGTTATGAGTACTATTCTTCCACCTAAAATCTTATGTAGAAGTTCTTTTTGTTCTTTTGCTATTTGAGTGCAAGAAAAATCTTACCAACTCACCCTTCCTGATGAAGCCTCCACTGAACTAACATAGTCAATTAACCTAGTCCCCTACAATTGATAAAAAACCGAGATAGCTGACTGCAACTCTTGACAATCTCTCAATGGCAGATGCCCATTCCAAGAATCATCCCAAAACTTAACTTTGTCGCCCTTGTTAACTTCCCAATAAATATATGATGTGACCACTTTTCTGCATGACAACATGATATTCCACATGGTAGACCCTTTAGGAGGATTAGAAATTGTAAAGATTCTTGTTGGATTTTGATTGTCTAGATACTTTTCCCACATCAATGCACACCATTTTGAATCTGCCTTAGCATACATTTGCCAAATCAGCTTTCCCCCAAAGGCCATATTACGCTTGGAAATATCATGTAGTCCCACTCCGCCTCTAAGTTTTTCCAATATGTTATAATATTTATCCTATTTTTTGTTAAGATATTTTATACGACTATGATATTTTCTCTAAAAACCAATAATTGATACTAGAGTGGGTTGCTTGATTTTTTGGATAAGAGTGTGATTTTTTAGGTAGGGGAGAGAGAAAATATAGCAATGCCAAGAACAAAGTTCTACAATTGAATAGTAGAATTGTGAAGAGAGTAGAATACTCTTTTAGAGTATTGTCTTATCTAAAGGTCATCAAACTCAATCATTGTGAAGAAAATATTTAGTATATTATTTTCTTCACTTCTTTTATTTCAAGATATGGCTAGTAGTAGTAGTAGTTTATTTTTTTCATAACCACAATATATTTTCTTAAAGAGGAAAACCATGACTTTTGAAGTTTTAAAATTGAAGATGTTTATTTCTCAAGTTTTGTGGGATTTACCTAAAAGTGGTTACTTAGAACATGTATATGTAAAATCTCTTGCCACCTAGACTCAAGCACAATAAGATTAACTAGATGAGAACAAAAAGATAGATTCTAAAGCCATCTTCATTATTGATGTAGTACAAGATTCAATTTTTATATGAATTATTATAAGAACCAAATAAAAATAATCATGGGATATGAGCTATATAAATTTATTTTAGGGAACAAAAAGGGTAAAAAATCATCAAAATTCAAACTTAGAAAAGACTTTGAAAGTTTTTAATCTATGCAATAGTTTTTACTCAAGTGACGGGACTAGTAAATCAAATTAAATCTTATAGAGAACTTGACAAATTATAAAAAAATTGAGAAAAATTGAGATGCTTTCCTTCACATTTTGATCCTATTGTGGTAGTTATTAAAAAAATCTAAGGATTTAACTCTAATATTAGTAAACGAGCTTATTGGAAATCTTCAAACTCATAAGAAAAGGATGACTGGTCAACGAAAAAATATATCAAACAAGTGTTTTAATCAAAGCTTAGCATTTTAAAGAATAAGAGAAAAGAATAAAAATGATCAAAATTTAAGGGCACAAATAATTTAGAGGAATAACACATGTAAGAAGAGAAAGTAGCTACGAATGATGAAAATGATACAAAAATAGAGGAAGAACATGTGGCAAGGTACGAAAAAACCCTTATAAATCAAAATACATTGCTATTTTGGTTGAAAATGAACATTATAAGCATGGTTGTTGGAAAAAACATAAGAATTGTGTTACTTTTTCTAAAGAAAAAGGATAACACAATAACTTACTTTTAACATGTGATGTTACAAAATAAATTTTTAAAAATTTATGGCTTTTGGATAGTGGTTCAATAAGTCATATGACAAGCAATAAAAACATCTTTGTAAATATGAATGAATTTATCAAAACACAAGTAAAATTTGAAGTTGATAAATAAATTGAGGTTATGGGCAAAGGAACCATTGTAATCAAGATAAATTAGGTGCAATAAAATGTATTCATGATGTTTTATATGTGCCATGAATAGCTTAATCTATATAATGTAGGACAATTTATTGAAAAAGGATATTTTTCTATTTTTCAAAATAATGATTGTGTTATCTATGATAAAAAATGATAGCAATAAGATTGTAGCAAAATGTTTTATATGTGTCATGAATAGCTTAATCTATAGATAAATTTTTGACTTGGACTTGTATATGGATAAAATCAATCCTTGAATTCTTCCTTAAATGATGAATCATGTTATGGTACATGAGGTACAAAAAACTACACTTTTGAGGGTTAAAACTAATTTTTCAAAAGAAAATGGTGAAAGGATTACCATATTTTAAATAAGATGAAAGGATTACTTTATATTATATAAGATGACCAAGTATGTGAGGGTTGTATTATTAGTAAACAAAAATAACAAAAATGGGTACATTTTATTAAATAAAAGTCATAAACCTTTTGCATATTTAAGAAAATTAAAACTTATTTAATAAAACAAAGTTATTATTCCTTGAAGACTCTACATATAAATAGAGGGGGGGTTTCTATATTCACCCTTTGTTTATCAATAGAAAATTTTGGAGTTGCTATATTTTTTCTAGTAGTAACTTGCTCCTTCATTAGCACATGCATGTTCCTTAGTAAGTAGCCATCTTGTACCTACATCACTACAACATCAATGAGAGTTTTTATGTATTATTCAAATCTCCTTGTTCTCTTGTATTTTTATCTCATAAGCCCCTTCAAATGCTCAAATTCATGAGTTGGAAACTCATATCGATTTGAATCATCCTTGCAATCATATTGAAATATTTGATCGTTCAAATTTGAACCACTATGAAAAGGTTCAATATCCAATGAGTCATACACATCATCATCCAATTGGTTAATATCGTCCTTGTAGTACTCACCACCTCTTTCATCATTTGGAAACTCCTCGTCTTAGTTTATTGAAAGGGAAGCAACACAATTTGAAGGATCATGTGGAAGAAAATAAGAATTACACCATAACATCATTTCTTAAAAGTTCACATGTTCATTCCTCAATGGATCTAGTGTTCCCTTATCTTGTTGCTTAAATCTGACTTGCTCTGAGGAAACCTGTCTATCATTTTGTGGTATCTTAGACTATTCAATATCATATGACCTATCATGGGACCTCTACCCTTCATTAAGATGAGTGTCTACACCTTGAGGTGGCATCCCCTTCTCATTTCATTCTACTTTATACAATAGATCTTTATCAAGCTTGTCTTTAGTTGAAAGTGGCCTATTTATGGAAACCCTGTCTAGTTGTAATAATTTTGTATCAAACGTTTTTATTTTTATTGCATTCCCTTATGTAACTTTCAATATTAATGGATCTAGCATAGGATTCCTTGAGTGTTTAAGGATTTATCTCTCAAATAATACCCATTTTTTAGTCCAATGCACCACAATAAAATATGAGACACATCGATTCATTTGGCTTAATGTGTTGAGGTACCTTACTCATGGTGAGAATGAACCTAGTATTAAAATCCACTAGATTTCTATTGTTTCTCTTCTTGATAGTGATAATCTCATATATATATATATATACACACTTTGAATACACTCATGAACTCCTCCCAAGAATCAATATTATTGTTAAGAAGGTTTCTATACCACTCTCTAGCACTTTCCTTTAGAGAATACATGAATAAATTAATCATCACATATACTCATGAATGATGATGAAATACCTCAAGTGCTCTTCCCTAGTTAGTGCACTATTTCACTGAAACTTTATAATTTACCTTCTAATTTCACTAGGGATTAGGTTAGGGTAATTTGGAATCCTAAGTAAATCTAATTAAATATATCTTTCAATAGAAAGTGGCTTCTTGAAAGGATAAAACCTTTGAGCATTTCTTCATGGTGAATACACATTATTTGGCACATTACCCCAAATGAATTTGTTGACATGATGAATGGTAATGTTAGCTATTTGTTATTTTTGTATATCTTATTATTGTTGAATATTGTTAACATGTTGATTCTGATTTAGCCTATGATCATTCCTAGCCAACTAGGCCTATTATAAAGCTCTTTAGGCTTCAATCTCTCTATCTTTCCTTAAATTGATCAATTAGATCAAGTCTTTCATCTATTTCTTTCTCATTCTCCTCAATTTTAGACTATTTCCCAAGGCTAACATCATAAAAATACATCTCATAAACCCTTTTAGTGTCTAAATAAATATCCCGGGGAGAAGGAAATGGAATGTCTCTTGAATTTCTTACACATGGGGGTGGGATCAACTTCTTGCTCACATTTTCAACATGGAGATCCCAAAATTTTTTTGCACCTCGATGTAACCTTGATGTTAAAGTATCTTGCAAGCAACTAATATGTTCCTTAGTTGTTTTATTTCTAATATTCTAACCATGTGTTGTTTCATCATAATTTTTTTTTTTTTACCAATAGTTGTATCATTTCTTTCTTTTTATTTCTAATCTAAGTTGATGTGATTTTTTTGGTTGTTCTTGACATGTTTTTAGAAAATTTATCAAAAGTGTAATTGATGAGGGCCACACCACCTGAAACCCACAGAAATCACAATAATAGATACCAACACATAAGATGCAAGACAAAAAAATAACTCACTTTCAATTATTTTCAGGAAATGAAATTATAGATTCAAAACTTACATGCTACAGCCTCATGGGCTTGATTCATTACAACAAAATCCACTCTCAAAACAAAATATATTATTCAAAGCCACAATTTGCACTCTTGGAGCCACCTACAACCCCCCACTTAACCCTTTTTATTTTTACCTTAATAACCACCCTAGAATGTTTTAGAATGTTCCAATTTCCCTTTTGTTTTGGCGCCAAAAGTCTCGCCATTTGATTTCTAGCCTAGGAAGAAATTTTAATGAAATTCACTTTTTAGAGGGGCAACTTTGCAGGGCCATAAATTTTGATCTAGGTGTTTGATTTGCTATTATTGCATATCGTTGGAAAGCTCTCAAAGAGATCTACATCACTCATCAACTTTTTGAGCTGTTTCGATGCCTCTAAAGTCTTCATATCTGATTTTGAAGCTGCATTAGAGAAATTTTTTGGGACGAAAACTTTAACATCTCCCAAATTGTGTAGGGTATTGAGACGAATCTTTCACGATAGAAAATATTTTTTAGTTTTGCTCCTTGGGGTAAATTTTCAAGTCCATATGAGTCTGTTTAGGTCGACTTACTAAAAAAAACAAGTGACCATTTTTTGCTATTTTTGACTCCTGACTGTGTTATGCCCCTTAAGTGCCATCATGGAACTCAAAACAACTAAAGATATTAAGGAAAAACATTTTTTTTGGGTGATGCAAGATTGCCCTACACTGTTGGATGCTCCTACATCAATAATGATCCTTTAAATTAATAAATTCATCCTCTCAACTTAATCTACTAACATGTGTAGAACCATGGGTATCAAGAGTAAGAGACTTTCCTATGTTTTTATCCTTCCATTTAGTGTGTTGGTTCCTTGCATAGTTCAAAATTCCTTCCTACTCGTGTTGATCTTCAATTATTTTTTGTTTATTTATGTTGCAACTTGGTGAATGAACTATCTTTGAGCTTGATGCAACAAAGTCAACACTCTTCAACTAAAAGTGAAAATATTATCTTTTCAATAATATTTTGTTGAAACCATGCAACATATAGTTGAAGTCCCCTTATTACTAAGGTTTTCAAAATGATTTTAAATATTTAAATTTTCTGAAAACAACATCATTTTGTTAGGTCCCAAAACCACTGCTCCAAAATTTTAGAAATTAATTTTGAGTAGATTAGCTATAGGAATCACTTATTACATGATTAGTACTTGACCTAATAGATGTCTAGGAAAAGATAGGGACAAATTTTACCAAAAATGTGGGCCAAATTATGTTGAAGAATAATTGTGGGGGTCTATGAGTACCAAAAATTTTATTCATAAATGCAAATGCATTGTGAAACCTACCCTCTAATACAACAAATAAAAATGGGTGATTTGATTGAAGGATATTAGTTTAATAGTGGCGATACCATTAAATGAATTTGGTGCCCATTTTTTTGAACACATCAATGCCAATGTTTCTCTTACAAAGTAAACATATCCATGTTGAAATCCACCCTCAATTGACCATACAATGTTGCCAATTCAACTCTAATAGTTCGATCACTTCAAATTTTCAATAACAAAATTTCTAGGGGCAATTGTGATAGTGATAGGAAGAATCCTATGTGGTTTGTGGGAAAGAACCTAAACAAACCAAAAATCCACCCGACTTAGGGCTTTATACTTAACAACATTAACACATGAATAGACACATGAAGGGTGAACACAAATAACGACTTAGGTATAATAACCCATGGAAACCCATAAGAAATATCTCATATAAGTTATATGTAATGAGCAAGAAAGAAACCTAAGTGTGTTAAGAAAAAAGAAATCAAGCAAAAAAAGTTCAAAGTAGGGTCAAGTCTTAATAGACCTAACCAAATTATCTTTTTGCAATACTAATCTTTTGGTTTTTATTTTGATGATGAGGTTCATCAAATTTTCTAAACTTTCTAGTCTTTAAATATAACCTAACAAAGAGATCACTATATAAGTTTCCATATATTTAAAACAAATGTATTTGTAAGCTTCACAATCTAGAATACACTATTTTTTTGTTCAACTACCCAAGTTGTGCAAAAGACACACAATCTTCTCCTATTTTTCTTTTCTTCTCTTCCAATCACATTTTCACTTCGAAGATCATGTGAATTAGTCATCAATTGCACTAAGAGCATATCATATCTCCAAGTGATATTTGCCCCTATGCATGTCTCTTGGTGGTGATCATATGTAGGTTAAATTCTCTAGATAATGTTTCATCTTTCTCCTTGTATCCTTTTTCCCACATAGCCATACAAGATTTATTCATAACAAAATAATTTGTCTAAATGTTATCTTTTAGACATGCACTCAAGTTTATATTCCATGCATTCATCCATTTATTATTTATTTCATCAACATCTTCTTTCTCTTATTGAATAATTATTTAGTGATGACCTTAAGACATCTATTTACCTCCATCTACTCATTTTTTAGATTCCTTAAGAGACAAACCTTAGCAATTGCCTCAATAAGGAAATCACGTGTTTTTGCTAGAAGAACCTCATAGGAAACCAATTTTTTTAGCTTGAATTTATTTGTAATTAGACACTTTTAAATCCTTTCTATCTACCTCCATTTTTATTTTTAATGTGTTTCTATCTCATGCTTCACATCCATATACGGATTACTAATAAGAAAAATAAAACCCAAATAGTTTTTCAATCCCATTTCTTAGCCTCTACTTTTATTTTGTAAAGAAAAAAAATCTCTCCAAACTCCCACAATTCCCTTCGTTCTCTAGGTTTCCCAACTAAGCTTGTTGTTGAATCCTATCCCAATATATTTGTACTCTATTAGTTTTTTTAGGAGAGCCCCTTCAAAAGAAAAGTTAATCTTTTTTCCTTTAGGTTGGAGAAGATCAAGGTTCTGATCATGTTGGTGCTAACTTGCATACCACCTCCTTGTAAAAGTGTTTTAAGGCCATTGAGTGATCATATAGCCATTGAGAGGACCTTGTGATCAAAATGAGATGAATTGCATAAAAAAGAAGCCTTGCCGTGTATTTTCTTAAAAGAGCACCAATATGTAAACATACATATATATGAAGAGCATTCTAATGCAACAATTATCACATTTTCTTTGCTCCATGGTTGTATGTGACTTATCAAATCTAAGGTTTAAAATTAATGTCCATTTAAATATTTTTCAAGATTTTAATTTATTGTATGTATATATCAAAAAAAATTAAAATAAATGGTAGATGTTTCTCTATTTTTATTATAGATTAGAAGTGACACAATTATATGTACCATGAAAAGAAATCTTGTTTCATTTTATTTAGATAGTGCACATCATATTACTTTATCTAATAACTAGGTGTAAGCCTAAATTTTATGACCGACCTTAACTATCAATTATTTTTTTGTGTTTGTTATTTGTTCACAGTTGGCCTTCAAATGTTAAGACACATCTTTAAAAAATAAATATCCTAGATTTTACATTTATCAAAAAAATTATTTCATGTGATATAATCTTCTTAAAATTCTAATTATATTTTATGAGAAAAAAGTCCAAATACAACCATATACCATTAAAATTAGGTCCTGATTAGGAGCATGATAGAATATTGTCATTTTAAATTTATTTATACAACTATAAACATCATATAAGAAGTTATGTATGTATGTGTATCATGAAGAGTAATCTTTATTTGATTGAAATAGTATTATATCATATTAGTATAATTATCAACTCTATTATAAGAATGTGGATAATATACCCATTCTTATATTTAGAAATTTTGGTAACTACATTTTTATATAATATAACTGTCTTAATGCTCATTTGCTCGCATACTCTAATTTAATTACCTTCCATTTTTTCATATCAATATCATTACCCTCCTCATCTCCCTAATAACTATGCCATTACAATTACTTAAAAATAGTGCTAACTAGTATAGATTAAATACATCTATCTTCAAAATGCAAAGAGATATCAATGTGGAGCTATTTTATTTACTTTAAAGTTGTTTAATTTTATTGTGGAATTATTTTATTTACTATATACATGGAGACACACATTTTATGTACTACTTATTTTGGAAATATTATATTTATTTATTTATTTATTTATTTACATAGGAGTATCCCTGCGACGTCGAGAGGGGCAAGCTAAGGCGAGAGAATATTAATATTTTGACATGCAAATGGCTATCAAATTTAAGATAAAAGGCAAGAGTTTTTGTTAATACACTCACACCATTATGTTCCACCCCTTACTCATACATAGAAAGTCTCTTGACATTGACTATATTGCCACTCAAAAATTATCTATACTAAAAAATGAATGTCAAATTTAAAGCTTTCCAACATGTCCCCACAAAACAAAAAATCAAAACTAATAGAATGGACTATTTTACCTCAAACTAAAAGAAATTTAAATGATATTTTTATTACTATCTTAGATGGGCCATAGATTTTTTATATATATAATGAATCAAAACTGATTACCATGAGTTATGGTACAGGTAATTCTCTTAAAGAAGTACAAATTCAAGAGAATTTGGATTCTTGTGGGTCAGCTTTAATGGATAGAATTTCCAACTATGCTCATCATTTGTTGCACGAGGGCTGGTCCCATTTTGTAGGTGCATTCAAACCTATTTTCTTTTATGCAATGTAAAGGAAACGTGCTTTTAAGTAGCAGCAAGTACATGAAGAATGTCCATCCCACACCCAACACCTTGGCTGCATGCGAGGAATGGCTGCTTGTTCAAGACTTCAACTAGTAGCTGTTAGTGTTGTCATGGTGGTTGTTGCAGATTGTCTCCATTTTTGTTTTGTTTCTTCACAGTTTTTATTACCATTCTATGTATTTGCTTTTTTTAATGATACATTGTATATAATAATATTTTCAAATATTATATTCAACGTGTCAATTTTTTATGTTGAGAACGAATTCTTGTATACATAATTGACACATTAATTACAACAGCTTCGAGCGAATTCATCATGAACAATTCACCGTCAATAAATTACTTTCAACAATTAAATCGTCAAGATGAGTTACTACAGGTGGAAGACTGGCATTTGTGTGCAGTATGAATTGCTGGTGGTGAATTTTCCACGAGATGAGTTTGTCACGACGATGAATTGTTGGCAGTGAATTTGCCTACAGTAAATTACAACATACCGACAATTTATGCTCAGCACTTTCTATGTGATCTGTCACCTAAATTGTAACAGTGTTGTAAGCTTTTTAACAGCTCATCATACTGACAATTTATGCTCAACGCTTTCTATGTGATCTGTCACCTAAATTGTAACAGTATTGTAAGCTTTTTAACAGCTTATCATACCGACAATTTATGTTCAACACTTTCTATATGATTTGTCACTTAACTTGTAACAGTGTTGTAAGCTTTTTAACAGCTCATCTGATGTAATCTGTCGATTCTAATCTATATAATTGAATTTTATTCAAAATAAATAAATAAAAAATATTTGACTTTATGCTTGGAGTGCACAGCTTACTCTTTTCTTAGCTTAATTTCAACGCTAGATTTGTTGGTCACACATGTTTGTCAACAATAGATCGTCCTTTTTTCTTTGGGCTTTGAATCTCAGTGCTTTATGATGTTTGAATAGTGGTTTATTACGTAAAGCATGACATTTGAAAAAGAAAAGAGAGAAAGTGATTGTGACTTTCTTGGATTGTTGTTTTAAATCATAGATTACACATCTAAATGATAAGATAAAAAAGAATTAAAATTTATTGTATGATATGAATTTTATAGATATATTTAGATTGAATTGTTTTGTAAGATTTTGGATTTATAGGTTTAATGCATATGGTGACGGATATTTATTATATTAAAAATTTATTAGAGAGATTATTTTTGCATAGTCAAATCTTTAATTATGTAGAATATGATATCAAATGTATATATATAATTTTTTAAACAAATCACTAATAAACTTGTTCATTTATTAATCATGAAGTCTCATGAGTCGCAATTATCATTCTCTCTTCAATATTAAACAAACACATTTTAAACTATGAAAAGGGAAGGGTTGGTGTTTCTACTTTCTTAATCTTGCATTTATTGTGACATTCTTCCAAAAACTATACTTGTGTTTATTGTTGTGTTGTACGGACTTGAATAAATTTCCATTTATTACTATGTCGTATGAACATTGTTAAATTTTCATTTATCACGTTGTTGTGTAGTTTTTCTTTTTTTCTAATTCATTTCTACAAAAGAAAAATATAATACATATTATTGCACATAGTGATTCTTGGAATAGTTATTATACTTAAAACTAATGTTCTAAATTTCAAAATTTTAAATAAGCAAAAATTCAAAACCATAACAATTTACTATATAAATTTAGATATAATCTATCAAAAAAATTACAATCTTTGGCTTTATTATTTTTGGTGGCTTTAGATATTGTTTTTACACAATATTTAATTTAATTTCATTGTTTACAAAAAAAATAAATACATCATATCGTCAAATTATCCCATTTTCACAATGCATTTAGGGCCACCAATTAATTTCTACCCTTTTGAATGTCTTATTATCCCAAAAGAAATCATTATTCTACGTAGATTGGAAAGGTAATTGCCACAAAGGTCTAAATTTTTGCCATTGGTCTAATAGATTGATGGTTCAATAAACTCAACCTACAATTAAATTTGAATTTAGTTTATAGCAAAGTTTCATGAGAACTAAAAAAAGTATATGTACTTTTGATTTTATTGATCTTATGAATTATTTTTGGGAGAGAAAGACCATAGCTTGGTCTGTTTTGAACTTCATATTCTCTTTTAACCTTCTTTGGCTTGCTCGAAACATTTACAAATTTAGTCAAAGTCCATTTCAAAAAATCTCATACATTCCCAAGCTAAATTGATTAGGCCACATCTTTTCAATAAAACTTATATCTCTAATCAATATATTTTAGAAAATTTATAACATTTTTACTCACATTTTGAGGGTACAAGTTATAATTTACACCAAAACTATCCACATCAAATTACAATTCTTTGGTACAACATGCTCTAGAAGAATATCATAACTCTAAATTAATCTAGATAAAGCTAAAAAATACAACAAAAATAAATAGGTAAAGACATTGAAGTCTTTTATTACATAATGGTGAAAATAGGCTTGTTTATTGCTAATAATGTATCTATTACTTGCAAGAGAGTGTTACACTTAATTTTTTGGGATGAATTTAGTGTGTTATATGTGCTTGAGAATATTTTTGTAATATACTAGAATAATGAAAATTAAATAACACAATCTTTGATCTTGAAGTGATATTTGCTCCTATATAGGTCTATATTCCATTAAATTCATTTTTGGGTTAGTTCCTTAGTGTGTAAAATCTTACCAGAATGATTGTATATAGTAAATTAGATATTATTCTCAATGAAACCAAATTCAACAAGTGTGTTGATATTATACACAAATTATTTAGCTTAATTATCCTCATTTATACATACGATTTGTAAGGGAAACCATAAGTGTCCACAAGCATCTAAGATTCTCTACAAGACCAATGGCCTTCCACACAACAAGAGAGAATAAATAATAATGCTTTATTTCCAAATAATGATCTAATATAACCTTGATTGTGAGCATATAATACATAGTGTATAATGAGAGAATCCTTGTATATATAAGTAAGGATGAGATATAGGATAACATAAGATTACGACATGTGTCTCAATCTTATGGCTTCAAATATAAAAATTAAATTCCTTAAATGAACTTAAGTAATTGTGTGAAAAGGACCTAAGAGGGAATCCTATTAGATAATATACCCTATTTAAATCAGCACCCCCAAGTGTCATTTAGGGAGAATGTCAAAACATGCAAAATATGAGTCTTAGATATTGATCACGAGGAGCATCAGGTGGTGTGAGGGCAATCTTGCATCACCAAAAGATGATTTCCATTTTGTTCCTGTTGTTTGCTTTCTATAGATGTTTTTGCATTTCTGGATACCCTTTTCGTCGAATAATAGTTTCCAACTTTCAGAACTACTTTTCTGCTTTTTCTACTCAACTACTATTTTTAGCGAGTTTGCATTTGAAGTCGTGGGAAAGGCAGAAATTCTGGGGAAAGGTTCGAGGATGGAAAAATACGGTCACGGTGAAAGAATGGAGTCAAGATCATTCACGACTTGAAAGTTATTCAAGTTCAATTTACGCTTTTGCCACGAAAAACCTTATGAGCTGGTTGAGGCACCAAAAGCGATCAGGATGGGCTGGCCTGAAAATTCTTGAAGCTTGTAAGTAGTCCACCAAAAGGCCTACTTTGCGAGAAGAGTGTCTTTTTAGAGCTTCAGAAAGGTATTATCATCGAAGAAGATCCGACTGATTAGGATTAAAAGTTATGGCTTACTTGAAGTTGGTGCATATTTTAGAAATGTGCTAATTTTCAACTGTGAATTTAAACCTGAATTTCAAATTGTAATTTTGGCGCCAAACCGTCAAAATCTTATCTCGAAGGTTGTTTTTGGTTCCAAACTGAAATGGGTCTATTTAGTGGCTTGTTTCTGATTTTTGGGTAACTTTTTCGGGAAAGAAGTTTGCATGCTGTGAAAGGGGATCTGGGTAATTTTCTGTAAGTTGGTAATTTGCATGTAATACAGAGCTTGGGGATTTGAGATCCTCTGCATGTAAGAAGTTCAATATTTATGAATAAAATATTATTCTCTATTTTGTGAGTGTATTTCTATGTCTCGGGTTTGCTCCCTCGTCAGGTGGTAT
>VDFB02170027.1:0-16156 GCA_007258455.2 Sequoia sempervirens | reverse complement strand
CTATATGCATGGAACAACATTCCTTGTCCTTTGCACCTTCCTCTTCAAGGTTGAAGACAAGCATGCTCTTACACATAGACCTTCTTCCTCTTCTATGACTTTACAACTCCTGGTGGTATCCTTAGTTCCTTATACTATACCAAAAATAAGAAAAGGAAAGGTACGCATGTTGATGAAGTCTAAGGCCTAATTCTTCCAACTCCCGGTCTTTCCCACAATTACCAAACCTACCCTCTATGGTAAGGGAACGTAGGTGTCTAGGGTTGGCCCTTCTCCTATTGGCCCTTCTCCTATTATTCCTTCCTCTCAACCTTTGAGGCCTCCTCTTATTCCTCCACCTATTCTTAAAGCAACAAAAGGAATGAATCCCATAGATGAGACCCATGTCTCTGCTCTTGCAGCTCCTTCTCCTCCTTAGGAGCCTTCTCTTCCATCATAAGTGATTATGAAGACTAATTCTCTAGTGGAACAAGATCTCTGGCTACTATTCCTAGTTCCCATAGTCATCATAATCGACTTATGCATGAGCGTAAACATCACTAATAAGAATTGTCCTAGGAATGTGAGGCCTCATAGAAGACTGAGGATGAACCTTATGTATCTAATTCTACTTCTGTCCCTCCTATTTATTTCTTCACTCTTGTTTTCATTTATGCTTCTATTCCCATTGCCTTTGCCTTGCGTCCAACTTCTTCAATGGATCATGATGAGCCTCACCCAAAGCAGGTGCAAGTGTTCATCTCTCCTTCTTCGGAGCCTCCCTTGATCACCTCTTTATCAAATCTTCCTCCTTTCCCTGAGCCTATATACATGCATCATCCAAAGGTTGTGTCTACCATGGCTCCCTCTCCTTTGCCTTCTTTTGCTTTTGATGTGAGGATTCCACATTCTCCACTGAAGCACAACTTAGAGTACAACCTCATTTTGAACGATGGTTGCAAAAAGTCTTGTTTGTCTTTTTCATCTTGTTCTACTTTGGCTTGTACCATTCTCATGATAGATACGCGACCTCCTAGCCCAAAGTTTGTCACTCCCCCTCTTTTGGAGGTTGATAGTGACTCTCTAGTCTCTCATCCTCCTTTAGTCTCTCATTCTCCTTTTGTTCAGTGATAACACTTCACTTTGGAGAAATGTATGTTCAACTCAATGGAGGACATTTTGATTTTGTCATCTATCTTTGCTAGATCAATAACATTTACCTCACAAGAGCTTGTTGATGGAGACATTGAGGGAGCTTCATTTGTATCCCTTGTTGTAGGTGAGTCAATTGGTATTTCCCTTTCTATTCTCCCTTTGTAAGCTCATGCTCCTTTCCCCTATGATGATCTAGATTGGGAACATGACAACTTGTTGAAGGTGTCAGACTAGAGCAATGCCTCCTTTATCTTTAGATTAGGTTTGTGTGTTTGTTTGTGTTTCCCCATGATTATTTGTTTATGTTTATACTCTCACATGGAGGACCTTTGATAACCTTGTAGGTACCTAGATACAGGAGAGAAAATATGTCATGAAACTTCTTCTATTTGTTTCATTATTCTTCTATCTATTGTAAAATTTGCTTGTCACATCAAGGACGATGCAAAGTATTAGGGCATTTAGGCCTCTTTCATGTTGACCTAGATTTGTATTTTTCTTCATGTGCTCTTCTTCTCATTCCAATCTATTTGGGGGATGATGACAGTTCATACTATTTAGACTATCTATATATATTTGCATTCATTATCAATTTTGACCTCGAATGATTGGATCCCCCTATGCTCTTGATTTCTTCATCTCTACTTTTCTTCAATGTTGTAGATTCTATGTGTTTTCCCTCACATGAAAACTTTCCATGAATACATATCACCATGTATGTCATGAAACATCTCTTTGTATTTCTTCTCCTCAGAATGACCTATGCTCCTCTATGTAGTGCACATCATTTTAAGGGGGGCTATCATATTTGATTATTTTCTTATCACTTTCTATCTTTTCAAATAATCTATCTTAAAAATATTGATGTCTCTTGATCTCATTGTCTAGCTTTGATGAAACCTAACTAGATTTGTCTTATTAACTTGTCTTTTGTGATAGGGGTTCTCCTCCTTGCAAGGTTTGTTTCTATCACTCATTCTTTTGTGATAGGGGTTCTCCTCCTTGCAAGGTTTTTTTTCTATCACTCATCCTTCTGTGATAGGGGTTCTCCTCCTTATGGGGTTTATTTCTATCACTCATATTTTTGTTATAGGAGTTTTCATTATAGGATTTGTTTCTATCACACATTTAAATATATATGCTTGTCATATGGTCTCTAACATAGCACAACTTGCTAGCCATACCTATTAGCACTGTCTTTTGTCTAATTATATTTTATGATGTCTATTATTTTATATTTTTTTTCTAATGTGTTCATTTGCAACTAACATGTTTGTGGTGAGATTGTAGTCAAGTTTGTAGGATATAAGACCCATGTCCTCTTCATGTCTTGGCTTAGCTTCTTTATCGCATATAATGGATTGAAGACCTACATCCTCTTCATTATGGGTATATTATCTTCAACCTCTTTCTCTACTTTAGCTCACATTTGTTAGAATACATATGCTCACTAAAGTGGGGGAAAAATGTAGTGTCAAAAATTACACCCTATGCAATTTTTCAATTCATAACCTCCCCTTTAGCCCAATTAAATTTGATAATGCAATGTCCCCTTCACCTAACCTTAATTTTTTCTTTATCCATTTCATTTTTGGTTGTTAAAGTGAATTTTTTTTTTAGAAAATCGTGTGTTGTGTAGACATTTGCACGCTACCTCTTGAAAAGACTCCCACCTATGTAGCTGTTGGGACATTACAGTTCCTGCCTGCCCAGGAACTGTAATGCCTTTGCAGCTTGTAGATCCACCAAAAATTCCCCTTTGCATTTCTATATCCATTTTAAACTTTCCATTTTTCTATTTGTTAAATTCTATTCGATGTCTCACTCATTATTTCTCATTCTCTCATTCTCTCCATTCTATCAAGATTTTCTTGCACTTGGGATCTCTACACCAACACTTTGGCATTCTCTTGGCACATATTTGGTGTTGAATACTCTTCCTTTTAGAATCACCATCTTGCTAAAGGGAGGGTAACTTCATGCCTTGTATTATCATCTTTACTTTACTAGTATATTGTTATTCTAACTTTATCTATTTATCTTTTCTATTGTAATTTTCTTTTGTATCTATATATCTATCTAGTTGTTCATGGAGGTGGGAACACCTATGTAGGGTTTTGACTAACAAACCCTTAAAACAACCCCAACCATTTTCTCATTTTCATGTGTGTAGGTTTTCAATTTGGAGCAACATGAGAGGCTTCACTCGTGGACCTCATATGAGTTTATTTCTTCCTTTCCATTTTTTCATTCCCATTTCATTTCATTTCATTTAGTTTGCTTTCTCATTGTCCTGACCAGATAGGATCTAGACTAGATTGCAGATTTAAATGCTTAACTTTATTAATGTTTATTCCAAGTTAATCAAACTTCAAAATTAACCTATGGAAATAACAAAATGAAAGTAATAACAAGGTGATTATAACCGTAAAAGGAAGGAAATGAGAGAAAGAAAGAGAGAGAAGAAATGTATGCAAACAGCTGATAACAGTAGAGTTTGTCACAAATGCACCACGCCTCCCGTCCACTCCAATAGAGAGACCGATCCCATTAACTCCAAAATCAGATCATACTAGGCACCATAACTATTCTCCAAGCACTTCGGGCAGCATACGCCTGGACGCGGCAAGAATGGAATCTCTACAAGACCTCTCTTTTGATTATCTCCACAGCTTCAAGACTTCGTCACCTGAAAGAAAACTTGATTGCCACTCTCATCTCACACCCCCTTTTTATACATAAAATTAACTCAAATTGGTTACTAACCAATTGATTTACAAAATATTCCTTATCTCTCCATAATATCTTCAAATCTCCCTATTTTACATAATATTTTCAACCTCCTCCATTTTTAACATATATTGATCTTTAAAAATATTTTAGAGCCCTTCAATCTTTCTTATTTTCGGGCTTTATGGTTTTGGAGGTTACATTTTAATCTTTAAAAAGATTATTGTTTGTTTAATTTTTAATTTAGGGAGTTTGTTTTTTAATTTTTAGGCATTCGGCTTTCAAAAATACAACAAAACCGACCGAAGCCCTGCCTATGCATATCCCGCCAAATGGCTCAATGGTTGTTAAACCCTTTTGGGAACCCGGCGGTTCCGGGTTCCACTCCCGGCCGTCGGTGTTTTTCCAACCAAATACAAACAGAATGATAACAAAACAAACTTCTCACCATTTATGGTAAAGAGCGTTGGCCTTGGTGCAATGGCCAGTGCGTGTCTTTCGGTGGTGAGTGGTGTGGGATCGAATCCCTCTGCCAACGCTCACTTTTTTTAAAACAAACAAACAAATTTACAACCGCCGCCAAAGCTGGATGACGAGGCCACGTGTGGCACCGGGTGGGTGCCACGTGGCAAACGCTGGTTGCCCATTTCCGCTGACGTGGATGACTCTGTCGCTAACTGGACATTGACGTGTCTGCCACTGGGTGCCGACGTGGAGGTGACGTGTCATATGACGTGGCTTGCTGACTGTGTGCCAACTGAGCGCTGACGTGGAGGCCGACGTACGCTGACTGTACCGCCGCATGGATGCCATGTCAACTCTGTACGGACTGCCACGTGTCAGCTCCCGATTGGTTCCGTACGGATGATGTGGATGCCGAATTCCAAATGGTCCAGTCACTGTCCGTACCATATGGAATGCTGACGTCAACATCCGTACGGTCAAAGTCAACCATTCATAGCAATAATCTTGGATCAACACGATATTCTGTTTCTACGAGCGTTCGGATTTTGATGAAACGAAATTGCATTGAAAGCGCATAATTTATCTTTTGCGGCGACGCCAACTTCAAAAAATTTTGACAATGCCATTTTTTCTTCTGGACGCCTCTATTCCGCTTTGACCAAGGTTTCGATCGCTATAACTCGCAGTAAACGCGACTTTTCACTCCGCTCGAAGCATTGGAATCGGACGCCGAAGCCTTTTCCTCGATGGTGCAAATCGAGAAAATGAGATACTTCAATTTTCACTAAAAATGTCCACCGGATCATTGTCATTATTTTGTTATTTTGTTATTTTAAGTGCATTTGTGAGATTTTGGTTTCTAATTAGTTAGTAAGCTCATTATCGTATCTATTAGTAGACTCTATTTTTGGTCCATATGACACTAACATGCATCATGCTCTCTTCCTTAGCTGAGAGCCGATCAATTTTCTCATGAGACCTTTTCCAGTTACTCTTTTGGTCTCTAAAACTCTTATCCTCTAAATCCACATAAAACACAAAATATAAAAAAATCACTTGTCTTTCCATTTTGTCACCTGAGCTTTTATCCTTGAGGTAATCAAAGAACATTCTCCCTTTCATGATCACGTCATTTATGGGTGTAAAATTTCCTCCTCTACAATATCCTTTAAGTTGTTCTAATTATTTGATTCTTTGCAAGGCTTCATGTAATTCATTTTTCTCATTCTTTCATTTTAAAAGTAATTCTTCTTCTATCTCAAAAAATATCTCTTCCTCAAAATCATTATATGGAGCAAACCCTTCTTTAGGGATAAGGATATTTTGAAGTCTATTCTTCTTTCTAGTTGTAAACAAGTCCTTTGAATTAGAATATGAACGAACACTCAGATATAGAGATTCTAATGTTTTGAGTTGCTTGTCACCACTAGGCGCTTTTTCTTCATAATCTATCTCAATTTCCACCACAAAAATTATTTCCTTTTGATTTGTAGCCTTTCCCTTTGTAGGGCCCTTCCTCTTGAGGTGGTGTGACCACCTTCTTCACTGTGTTCTTCACTGTGTTGGACTGTTCTACCTCTTTTTGTGTGTAAAATTAGAGCCTTCACTTTTCCTTTTCTTTAGCTTAGAAGGGATCTTGGTCAATGCAGGGGTTTTTGGTTCCTCCTTTGCTATGAGTTATTCCCCAAAAGTTGTAGGTTATGTTTCTTACACTTATGGATTTGCATGCTCCATGATGCTATGGGTAGTTGAGGCAATTGGTGAAATAGAATGTACATTTCCCTCTTCAATAGTTGTAGAAGACTCATTATTTATCATTCTTTGTTCAATTCTTTTGCATCTAGCTTCATGAGAACATCATTGATATTGTTATAGGACAAAATTATTCCCAAGATACATTGGGAAATTGGGTTCTAAGAATTCCCTTAATTAATAATGTGACCCAACAAAAATGTGACAATGCAAATTGTTTTCTTTTCCTCCTATACTCATTAGACATTCTTCTAAATAGATTCTATAAAAAATTAGGGATATTCACAAGCCTTTGATGGCATAGGTGACTAAGGAGTTTAAAATGAATAGTATACAAGAGGGATTTCCTACCATCGTAGGTTAAATATTTGACTATGTAGGAAGCAACATAAGCCCATAACCAAGGTAAGGACAATCTTTTTATATATTGAGTTGAAGAGTCTAAATTATCCCTTGGCATGGTAAAATCATTCCTAACTACAATTGTATTTTCTTTGGCTGAGAATTCTTCTCTTATTCTTTGAAACCCTAAAACCTCTACTATTGCTACCTTTGAAGCATCTATTCTTAGTCCTCTAACCATAGCTTCATCATTTTGCAAAGTTTTTAAAAATTGTTGAGTCATAAATTCATTAAATTTAGTTAAATGGAGAGAATAGTCCAACCACCCAACTTGTTGGAAAATTTGGAGGACATTGCTAATGATCTTTAAGTATTAAATTGTGTATTTCTAGTTCTCTTCTTATGATATCTCGTCCCATTGTTGCAATATTTACAACTTTTTCCAACTTCTACTACTTCTTGTTGTTTCTCTAAATACTCAACTCTTTGGATGTTACCTTATCTATGTTTCTTTTATTCTCTGCAACTTCTTACAATAGTTTATTTGTGGCTAATGAAGGGAATTGAGAATTATAAGTTCTTTGACCCTCGTTTCAAAATGATTTTTTTGGGGGATGATAATTAAACCTATTTTTTCTCTCCCCCAACTTAGTTGTGCTATTTTTCCTCAAATAGATTGTATGAAAAGGATGGGAAGGATAAGTTTCAAAGCATTTGAGATATATGATTTATCAAATTTGAATGTGTGCATGATTTTGAAAGCAAGTGAGAATGAGTAGGATTAAATGTCAATTATAGTTAATAATAATAAAAGTTCCTAGAATATTGAAGTGATGGAAAGGTGGCATGTGTGAGTGGAACCTAATACTGCCATGCAACTATAATAAAAATATTTGAAATGATGATAATTCAATGTGAAGTATTTTAGGTAGATGTGCTAGAAAAAGCTTTGTGTGATTATGGCACATGTCCAACAAGTGTGATTGTTGGAAAGGAAAGTTGTAGGAAGTACAAAATTATTAATGATGAAATGTGATGTTTCATGATGCATGTGCTTGAGTGAAGTTTTCTACATATAGTATCTGATAGTGGCTGCACTTATGATGGGAGTGAACTAGATGTAAGTGCTATATGTAGCTGAAAAACAAGTCTCATTTTATTGATGTGCCTTGGGGCTATTGCTATAGGTTCTGTGAACATTTGCTACACATCCAAAAATAATTGCTGGTGATCATAAACTATGCATGTGTGTGCATGTGAGATGTTACTATTAAGATTTATACCTTATGAGCATCAATAGTGAGTTGGTTGGCTCCTCTATTGATGTTTCACTTGATTTTTCATCCTTGTTTATAGGTTTAGCATATAATTTTGAATTGGACTGTTGCTACAAATTATGTAAAAATTCTTCCTTTTGGATACCGGAACTGGAAGGAGCACTAGGAGTAGGCAGTATATGGAATATCTTGTGAAGTGGAAAGGTAGACCAGTGGAGGATTCATCATGGATTTCTTAGGTTGAGGTGGATAATTTTGGTTTTCCTCTTAGACCTAGAAATTGAGGGACTCACTTTCTCCAACCTCTAGTCTTTGATGCAGGAGCATCCCTGGTTGTAAAGAAATCCTGTATCAACCAATTTTTTTTCTTACATTTCATTTAGTATCAGTTTCAAAATTTCATTCCACATTTCACTGCATTATCATTTCTCATCTTGTGGAGAAAGATATAGCATCAACAAGAGGTCATCTACGACATATCCTAATTCATATCATTTGAATTTGTTTTTTGAAAGTTGTCACTATTATAATTTCATTGTAAATCATAGTCAGATCATTTGGAGCCAACCTGGTTTATATTTTTTAGTGTAGACCTATTCCAAAACATGCAGAGCTTAATGGAGTATCATACAAGCATTTTAGGTCCAATGGGATCTATCTTGGAGATATGTAATTCACTTTATCTCATGAGAAGTTATCTTTTGATGTTTGAGGCCAACCTTCATATTGATCATTCTTCAGGTTTTGTAAACCCTTGTTAGAATCAGAGAATTATATTAAAGAGCATTTTAATTTATTGTATTCATTCATCAATAGTTAGTTAGGATTATCATGATTAGAGTTTAGATATTTTCAATCTACCCTATTGGGGGATTATAATAAGGCCTTTGGCTAGTTGTAATGTTGAATTCCCTTGCGGAAGTCCTGTGAGCCCCGGTTATTCGCTAATGAGGTATGTGATGCATGTAATATTGCCAATTCAATAAAGATTCATATTTGCAAAATACTTTCTTGTGTTATTTCCACTGTGTTGACTCTAAGTTGTATAGTTTGGACTATTCTTTTTGATACCTCCATTCATGACTACACCATCTGGGTAAAGTTGCAAAATATTTACATGAAGGAGATGCTAAGGTCAAGAAAGCAAAGATACATAATTTCAAAGCCAAATTTGAAACCCTAAGGATGTCAAAGGATGAAGACATTATAGGTTACATGCTTAGGTTGGATGAAATTTTCAATGCCATCAATGGTCTTAGTGAAAAACTAGACGAAAATGAAGTTGTGAAAAAGGTATTGAGAACTCTTCCTAAATATTATAGTGTTAAAGTTTCTACTATTAAGGAAGCTCAAAATTTGGATCAATATATTAGAGATCAAATTTTTGGTGCTTCAACTACTTTTGAATTAAGAGAATTTGACAAAGATGCTTCAAGGAAAGAAATTGTTTTTAAAGTTAACAAGAAAGAGAAGAATATGAAACTGATCCAGATGATCTTGATGAGGTGGAAGTAAATTTTCTAAGGATATTGAAAAAGGGAACTGGAAAATACAGAGTTAAGTTACTCCTCAAATGTTTCAATCATGGAAAGACATGTCATTATGCTTTAAAATGTCTAGGAAAAGTTTCAAATGACAAACATAAAGATCATAAAGGTAAATATTTCAAGAAGAGTTATTATGTTAAAGAAGACAATGGTATATCTAATGATGAGGAATCAGACTATCTAGATGATGGAAGTGATGGATTCTTATTCATGGATTTGAATGTTGGAACTAATTCTACTAACCTTGAAAGATTTGTGAAGGAAATTGATTTGGAAATAGGTCATAGTATTGAAGGAACTATGTTGAATTCATTTCATGCAAGAGAGGAGAGAAACTACTAGATAATTGACAACAGATGCTCAAATCATATGACAAGTGAGATGAGTAAGTTTTTTAAACTTGAAAAGTATGATAGAGGTCTTGTTAAGTTTGGTGATGATACATCTACTAAGATATGTGGAAAAGGTTTAATTAGTTTTGATGGCAAGAATAAGAAAAATGATGCTATTTATGTATTTATGTCAAGGGTTTCGACATAATCTTCTCAATGTAGAAAAAATGTGTAGCAGAGGGTACGATTTTGTGTTTTAGGATGATGGTTGTGAAATAAAAAAAGGAAGCTCCTAAACTTTGGTTGTTGCAGGAATAAGGATAAAAGGGAATTTTTATCAACTCAAAGGTGCTAGTGGTAAGTTCTTTATGAATCAAATCAATGAAAGTTGGCTATGACATAGAAGAATGTGTCATATCAATTTTGATAGCCTAGTGAAGATCAAATCTGCTCATGCTGTGAGAGATATGCCAAGAATTCAAAATCCCATCAATGTAATTTGTAAAGATTGTTAGGTTGCAAAACAAACAAAGAAGAGGTTCAAAACTAAGGAATACTCTACTATACAACCACTAGAATTGGTGCATATAGATTTATGTGGACCTATTGGAACAAAAATCTCTCAAGGTGATAGGTATTTTATGTTGTTAATAGATGATTCTAGAATGACTTGGGTAACATTTCTCAAAGAAAAATTGGAATCTCTAGACAAGTTTAAATCATTTAAATCTATGGTTGAGAATGAAATGGACTTGAAAATAAAGTGTTTAAGCTCTAACAGAGGTGGTGATGTCACCTCCAATGAGTTAATAGTTTTTGTGAAGATCATGGGATAAAAATAAATTTACCAGCTCCTAGGACTTTGTAGCATAATGGGGTTGTGGAGAGGAAGAATAGGATTTTTCAAGAAGCAACAAGAACCATTTTGAAGGAATAAAATCTACTAGATGTATATTAGAGAGAAGCAATTCATACTATAGTCTACATTCTTAACAGAGGAAAAGAAAGAGTGAACATTTCAAAGACCCCCTATGAGCTATGGTATGGAAAAACTCCTACTATAAAATATTTTAGAGTGTTTGGAAGTAAATGTTATATCAAGAGGGATGTTGAAAACTTATGAAAGTTTGATGCAAGATAAAATGAAGGAATCTTCCTTGGACATTCTATAAAGAGCAAGGCATACAGGTGTTACAACAAAAGGTTAAAAAAGATAGTTGAAAGTGCAAGTTCCAAGGTGGATGAAGAATCACATCAGTGCTCAGTGCTGATAGAAGGATATGAATCTAATGAAACCCCTTGCAGAGAAGAAGAAAAATAAGAAGAGGAAGAAAAGGAGATGCTAGTGGAAGAGGAAGAAGCTCTAGAAAAGAATCCTAAGACTCCTAAGTATGTGCAAAGGAATCATTCTAAGGATCAAATAACTAGAGACAAAAGGAAAGGTGTATTGGCACATGGATTTGGGAGATTGTTTTTGGTTGCTAGTGTTGTCATTGATTGCAACTGGAGTTAGTAGTATGGTCCAGCTTTAGTGGCAGCTCAGCACTGGTAGGAAAGTGTATAACACTATATTCACCGATAGAAAGAATGAAGAACAAAGTATCCTCATTGATGTTATTTGAATACTTCCACCTGACTATTTTGTTGGCTGCAGTGATCCCTGTGGAAACTTTTCTCATAAGCATAAGCAGTAAATTCTGATTTGATATAATTTTTGTGTACCAGATTAATTGGTGTAAATGGTTTGGAGACGGGCAGAAATGACTTATTGCATACAGTCCATGCATGAGGAAAATAATTGTTTAACCATTTCGCTAAAATTTTGATTTGGGTCCCCGAGTATTATAATCTAGGCCGACGGCGTAAGCGCATTAATTCCAATTGGTGATTGACAATCGGCCATGTTGAAGAATAATATATTTTGTTTGAAACTGACATATAGTAATAAAATCTTGTTAGCAGATATATATGTGAGATCAATAAATCATTTTTGGTGTGTGGATCAAGAAGTGAAAAGGTGTGTGAGACAAAAGGTATAGAGTGGTTGTATGAGCTATTATCAGAAGATCTGTTGAAGCAAATTTTATTTGTGCAACAGAAGGGTTTTTATGTAGGAAAGAAGAGTAGAGCAAAGCAGAGCTAAAGTGAAAATTGGAAAAAAGGTCTAGAATCTATTTTATGCGCCTCATTGGAACTGAATCCAGACATTTGTAGATGCTATATTCTCAGTTCAAAATTTTGTTGTAATCTCAACTATTTTGTAAAGCAATGATCCTTCCCTATTTTGAACAGTGAGCTCTAACTAGTGTGTCTGAATGCAAGTGTATTCCCTTGTGATCATATTTTTAATAGAGTATACTTTGTGGATTAATATCCACCATGGTTTTTCCCCTAATAGGGTTTCCATGTAAAAATTTTGGTGTTATGGCGTTCAAATTTTTTGCTTAATGAATTTGCATGTTTCCTTCTGTTTATATGTTGTGAATGTTATTAAAGGTTAAATATTATTGTTGATAGTTTAAGATCTGATTTGAAATTCAAATATTGTGGAATACTGATTCACCTCCCCTCTCAATATTCCTAGTGTCCAACAAGATGTTCCAATAAGAAGAAAAGCTACTATGACAGAGGAAGAGGTAAAAGTTTGTTTACTTTTTGAGAGAGAACCTAAAATAGTAACTAAAGCTTGCAAGGATGAAAATTGGATAAAAGCTATGGAAAAAGAACTGAGGTAGATTGAGAAGAATCAGATAAGGGAACTAGTTCCAAGACCAACAAATAAGAATGTGATAGGAATTAAATGGGTTTTAAGGAACAAGCTGAATGAGAATGGAGAAGTTGTTAGAAACAAGGCTAGGATTATGTGTAAAGGCTACTCACAAGTGGAAGGAATAGATTTTGAAGATACTTTTGATCTTTTAGCAAGAATGGAAGCTATTAGGATGTTTTTAGCTTTTGTATCATATAATGACTTCAAGGTATATTAGATGGATGTAAAGTCTACATTCTTGAAAGGTGAGGTAGAAGAAGATGTATACATTGAACATCTAGAAGGTTTTCAGTTATTAAAAGATTCTAATATGGTCTACTAGTTGAAGAAAGCATTGTATGGACTTAAATAGGCTCCTAGAGCTTGGTATGTAAGATTGGATAGGTACTTATTGTAGCAGGGATTCAAAAAGGGTATTGCAAATAACAACCTTTACTTCAAAGTTGAGGGAGATCAAATATTGATTGTAGTTGTGTATGTTGATCACATAATATTTGGAGGAAATGAAGTAATGTGTAAAAAGTTTGCAAAGGAGATAAAAAATGAGTTTGAGATGTCAATGTTAAGGGAGATGACTTTTTTTCCTTGGGCTATAAATCAGCCAATCAGAAAGAGGTATATTCATTACATAATCAAAATATGTTAAGGAAATGTTAAAGAAGTTTGGAATGCAGACTCTAAACCAATATGTAATCCCATGGTTATTGGTTGTAAATTGAGAAAAAATGATGAGTCTCCTAAGACATATCAGACCAAGTATA
This sequence comes from Sequoia sempervirens, assembly GCA_007258455.2. Lineage (NCBI taxonomy): Eukaryota > Viridiplantae > Streptophyta > Pinopsida > Cupressales > Cupressaceae > Sequoia > Sequoia sempervirens. Next base: position 3,046 of record VDFB02170027.1, on the reverse strand, counting down.
GATCCATGATTGGTGGATTACTATATCTAACTACAACTAGACCAAATATTATGCATGAAGTATGTATTGTGGAAATATTTCAATAAGATCCTAGAGAATCACATGTGGAAACAATCAAAAGGATATTCAAATACTTGAAGAGAACTCCATACTATGGTCTAAGGTATTATAAGGATGTTGAATTTTTGTTGAGTGCTTACACAAATGTAGATTGGGTAGGTTGTGCGGATGAAAAAAGAAGTACAAGTGGAGGTGCTTTCTTCCTTGAAAATAGAATAGTTTCTTGGTTGAGTAAGAAGGAGGATTCATTGTAATTATTTGCAAAGGCATAATATATTATTGTAGCATCTTGCTGCACCCAAGCATTGTGGATGAAGCAGACACCAAAAAATATTAGAGTATCATATGATGAACCTATCTCTATCTTGTGTGATAATACAAGTGCTATCAACATTTCAAAAAATATGGTAATGTATTCATGAACAAATCATATCTCTATCTAGTATCAATTTATAAGGGAGAAATTTGCTGAGAATGAAGTAAAGTTGGAGTATGTTCCTAGAAAGGATCAAATAGTAGACATTTTCACAAAGGATCTTCCAAAAGATATTTTTGAATATCTCATAAAAAATCTAGGGGTTATTGCCCCTCCTTTCAACTAGATGCATAAGATGGTGTTTTTGGAAAGATAAATTGCACAAATCATTTGGTGTTGTTATTGATGGCAACCCTAGTTAGTGATTTGATCCGCATGTCAGTATTTGATCATACTGAAAGTGAAATCAAAGTTTTGTGATTAACTATCAAGCAAGAACAAAGCATCCGACATAATTGTGTTCATTTATTCCTCGGTGTAGGTTCCAAGGCTTGCTTGCACAATCTACTAGAAGACCTTTTCATTGTATTCTTCCTAGAACCTGATACCAATTGGTTCTTGTTAGGCTTGGGTGATTAACCAAGTCCTACTCCAACTCTTCTCCAAGAGTTTTCCTCTTGTGCTTCACCCTAGAAGACCAACACCTCTTTGCAACTGGTAACTGTCTCTTCCACTTAGAAGATTCTAAGTGCCAACATCACACAATACCTTGAAATTCTTGCAAGGGTGTCTGAGATACTGAAATCTTGCCAAACACATCCAATTGAATACATCTTGGAGGGTCTTCACTCTTCACTCTTACCGATCTCAAGATTTTGCTTTAAAGAGGCCTAATTCCTTGTAGCCCTTACCAGTCACCTTTTTGCTTTTCTTGCCCAAACTTTCCAAACAACCTAGCAAATGAACTTCACTTCCAAATACCCTTTATGGTCCTTTAAAATATTCATAGGGTTTCAGACCCCTGTCTCCTCCGTACATAGGTTTCCTATATCCTAGGGCACATAGGGCTAATAGGCCTAATTAGCAGGGTTACACTAATTTCTTGCTCCTCTCTCACACAAACAGATTGTTTAGACCTCAATCCTTCTAGCATGTGAATATTTTATCTTACCCTACCTGATAGCATGCTTTTTCCATACTGTACTTCTAACCCCTGCCTATACTCTTCACTTTTCTCTATCAAACTCCTAACCGGACCCTTCTAAGCTCGCCTAGGGTTTGATTTTAAAAATGCTTGCTTGACTCCACATGACTCCTACTGCTAAATATTTATAGACTACTGGCTCCCCTAACATATCCATCCCTCCTCAGGAAGACCCCGTGGTTAGACTTCATGGGGGAGCCATAGAAAGGACTGACTGTTCAAAATAAGACAGTAAAAACCCTAAACTCTAATTTATTTACACAAAACACCTAAACTAAATCAAATGAACTTACTTACAAAAGAAAGAATGCTTAGATATGTTTAGTAAACTCATATCCAATACCAAATCAGTACAAAAAATCCATTTGATATCACTGTCACCTCAAAACATGCGGAATTTCCAAAAAAAAAGAGTTCTTTCTATTCAAAAGCATCAAATTTTCTTAATTACAATCTCCTAATATTATAACTCGAGCCTCTTGCATCATAGATGCCTTTTTCCATGTTTCTAGGGATGTTTATTGATCCCATACTCCTAACTTGGAGGGGATCCAAGATAACTAAGTTGCATGCAACCTGACAAAAGTTGTCATGCAACTTTGCAACAACTTTTTGCAACTTATCATTATGTCCTCTCCCTAATTCTTAGGACCTCTAACTCCTTGATTATGAGCATCCAACTCCCTTAACTACCTTTTAGCATCTTCTAACAACATAGATGTGTTTAGAACACATTTAAGGCTCTACTTTCCAACCTAAGTCGTCAAAGCCCCATTAAAGCAAAAAATTAACAACAATAGATTGAACTAAGGTGACTTTAGTCCCAGTGACTAACTCATCTATTCCACAATAATAAAGCAAGACCTTCAAAGGTCCAAAATAACACACTATTACCTCACTTGGCTTAAGGCTAGGCAAGTTGTCAAACCCTGAAACCATAACAAAATGGAGTAGCCCTAGGTGCTCCTGGCCAAGCACCAACATTCATATGCAATTTGCTATCTTTTGAGTCAGTGGGATCTCAATGGAAGGCATTTTGGTGTGCATGGATATATGCTATACTTGGAATCTTAGAGCCTGTATTGATCTGTAAAGTTAGAAGATCTTGTTGATTGGGATTTTTTTATTTAACAGTGCAAGAAGGCCGACTAAGTGAATGTAGCGTATTGCGGATATTCGAGGAGTAATTGTTCAAGTGTTTTTGTGTTCAAGCATGTTGATTTGGGTCCTCACTATGTTGTGGATGACTTTGGTTGGTGCACATTGAAAATTATTTATGGATTGAGCTAACAATTTGTAAATATTTTCTATTTTTGTTGAAGTCGACATGTAGCGATTAAATCCTTAGTAGCAGATATATATATAAGTGATTGTTTATATCATTTTGATATATGTATGAAGTGTGATGATGTGTGATGCGAAAGTTAGAAGGATTGTAGAGTGATTATGCATTTTTCAGTTGTGCATAAAAGGATTTGTGATGCGAGTTAAAGCAGACAAAGGAGAAGAGCATAATCAAATAGAAT
>VDFB02170025.1:0-27986 GCA_007258455.2 Sequoia sempervirens | reverse complement strand
CTCAAGGGGGGGTCAACTTGCAAAAAGATCTAGAACAAGAGGAAAGCAGAAAGGAAGAAGCCGTGAGTCTCAATGATAGTTGGGATATCTACTGGAAAAAGTAGATCGATATTAATGGTGATGCTTCAGAACATTCAAAGCAGCTCTGCAAAGAAGCCTCGAGGGTGGACACGAGGGATGCGAGTTAATACAATAGTTGCAAAAGATCTGAAGGCCATGCCTAGGAGCGATCTTTCACCGACATGAATAGGGTATGCACATTTAATGCCTCATTGACTTTATTCAAAATCTTCTAAGGCCGACTCTGCTGCAAACCGACATATATTGTAAACCCTAAAATGGGGCTGATATTTTGAGGGCACATGTATATATGGCATTTTTTTCCTCTTTGTAAAGGATCGAGACTTTTACTTTGAGAAAGAGTTAGCTTTTTAGATCTGATCTTTTATCTTCTTTTGGATCTTCTTCTTCTGTTAGGGTTAGCAAGTTAGGGTTAGAAGGTAGAGAAACTCAAGAGTAGAAGGTAGTGATGTATCTTTCAAGTCTTCTTAGTGTAGATGGAGATGATTTGAAGACATGGGTTTTCTATACACTGGTGATTTTGCCAAGATTTGTAAATGTTTTTATCTGTTTCACCAATAGAAGCAACCAGATTTAAATCTACTTCATATTATGCTCCAGAATGGTATTTATCTTGGGTTAATTATTTGATTTGGAAATCTTTCAAGGAATGAAATTTTATCTTATGTTTTGTTTAAATGGTGATTTGTAATCTATTGTTAAAGTTTGCACTATGAATGAATGAAACTATGTATTAATTACAAGTTGATTTTATTCTACAGTTTTAGTTTAGGAATTCCTTGGAAGGCAACAAGTCTAATTACTTGGTGAATTAACATTCTCTTCAGTTCCAAAACTTTGATCTATCTTTTTCTATTTCTTTAAAACCCCCTAGTTAAAGTAGGTTTAATAATGTTTGATCTTATAACAATTAGAAGCTCAACACCAGCAGGCCCCTTGAACATTATAGTTACATCAACCATTGAGTGAAATCAGCATAGTCGTGAATCGATTAGGACCTTGGGAGTTAGGTATCCATGTGTTATCTTTCTCTTTCAGGAGAAACAAAATAGCAATATTATGTTTACATGTTGTTGTGCTATTCTGACGATCAACACTAACTTTTCTAACTTTCTTAACTAACTAATGACTTAATTCCCAATGATTACACATGATTATAAATATGCTTCTCAAGCTCCAATAAAGGTCTACATCGGCTACAAGGTTTTACAAAACTTGATGAATGATCACAAATGAAGGCCAACCTTAAAATATAAGAAGATAATCCTTCACAAAATGAAATGACTTATGAATCTCCAAGATAGATCCCATTGGACCCAAAATGCTTATATGATGTCCCATTAAGCTTTTCTCATTCCGAAATATGTCCGCACAAAGAATCTAGAGCAGGTCAACCCTAAATGCTCTGATTGGTAATTACAGTGAAATTATGAGAGTGATAACTTTTAGTAGACAAATACAAATGATCTAAAATTTGGATATGTGATAGATGTTGATGTGTAGATGCTATATCCTGGTCTGCAAGTTGAGAAATGATAATGTGGTGAAATGTGAAATGAAATATTAAAACTGCTACTAAATGAAATATAAGAAAATAAATGTTTTTGGTTGATATAGGATTGCTTTACAACCAAGGATGCTCCCACATCAAAATATCCTGGTTTTGAAAGTCTTATGCTTTCTACAAAATAAATGTAAAAATATAGATCATGGGATTGGAAAATCAAGAGGACCCTATTTGGGTTACTTGTTACATTAGTGGTGCTTTATGGGTGTGAATTTTGGGGTAGCAACATATTAGAAATTAAATGAAGACAAATAGAGAAGGTACATAATCATTTAATCACAAATAATTTCAAAACTAAAACTTTGGTTTTGTTTGAGATCTTATTAGTTGAGGCAAACACTTTTCCATTGGATGCATCAATGTTGATCTAGTTGTTAAGATATCTTAAAATAATAAAAAGTATGGAGTCATATTGTTGACCCAATATATTAGTGAAGGAAAAGTTAAGTAGAAAAAAGAGCATGTGAATGAAACAAAATACCAAGTGGATAGGTAGATGGAATATTAGCATGTTAGAGTGTCGAAACACTAATGAGGGGACCAAAGATATGTGAGAAAAAGTCAAGGAAACAATTTGGATAAAAAATCTTGAGCAAAAGAGAAAACAATGTATTAGAAAATTCAATTTGGAGTGTGACCATAAAAAAAAATCATATATGAGAGTAGAAATAAAGTGGACACTAGAAATGTTGATAGCTCAATTAAGGACTAGCTTGCATCATCATAAGTACCAAACACGAAGGTGAGAATTGTCTAAAAAGATTAGATAGATATGACATTTTTACAATTTAAAATTAGTGGAAACATAATGCATTACATCATGGAGTGTCCACATTACAAGGATATCTAAATCAAATAGATTGATATCTTCAAACATTGACTACTTGATTGTCTTATTTGAAAATGGGAGAATAGTTCAAACGATAGACCTTTTAACCAAGATTCATAACAAAAATCTATTTAAAATAATAGGAAAAATTACTATCAATCAAACATAACTAAGATAACATCCATTAAAAATATTCATAATTAAAACGAAATTATTTCTATCCTTAAATTTCATAAACTACTTACTCTTATAAAGATGATTAAAACTTTCAATTCATTTAAAAGTTTTTACTCTTATAAAGATGATTAAAACTTTTATTTCATTTAAGAGTTTGAGAATTTTCAATTTCCTATTCAATTAAAACTATATTAGTGACTATATTTCTACTTTAATTAATTTTTAAAAATACCTAATGAAAAAAAAACAAGGGGCATATTTCATCCTCTTAATGTTACCTTTTTTAAAAATCTTTAATGGTTTAGAAACTAGATTTAGAGTATTACAATTCTCGTTCTTATTATATCGTCAAATTTTGAGTGTACAAGGTTTGGATTATTCATCTAAATTTAGGTTTAAATATATGGTTAGAAAGCTACTTCTTAGATTTCTAACCATATAATTGGTTACAGGACATAATAACCTGGCCAAAATAACCTTGGACAAAATAACCCGGTCACAATAACCCAAGGACAAAATAACCCAGGGTCATAATAACCCAAGCCAAAATAACCCATGGACAAAATATCCCCGTAAGAATATAGTGAAAGGAAAACAAAATTTATAAATTGCATGGGTTATTCTGTCCATGGGTTATTTTGACCACGGGTTATTCTGTCCATGGGTTATTACGACCTTGGGTTATTTTGTCCTTGGGTTATTATGACGGGGTTATTGTGTCTAGGGTTATTGTGGTCGGGTTATTATGTCCTGATACCATTTTGTTTAATATTTTGATTAAGTTAAGGCATTTATTTTTCTTTTCTTTGAAGAGTGTCCTTATGTTCCCTTAATAAATATGTATTGTTTTTTTTATAACTTTTGACCTACTTATCCAATTTTGTAAACAAATATAGGATTGTTCTTTGCTTTATTCTATACACATTTTTAAAAATTATTTTTTATTAAAATATTGTGCAATTTATGTGACACACATACTTAGTGTTATAGTTTTTAGGATGCTTCCACTCCAAAAAAATATAAAATAAAAATTCAATAAAAAATATAAAAATACAAAACTTTCAATACTCACTCTTGACTATATTTCTACTTTAATTAATTTTTAAAAATACCTAATGCAAAAAAAGGGGGTATATTTCATCCTCTTAATCTTACCTTTTTTAAAAATCTTTAATAGTTTAGAAACTAGATTTAGAGTATTACAATTCTCGTTCTTATTATATCATCAAATTTTGAGTGTACACGGTTTGGATTATTCATCTAAGTTTATGTTAGCTAATTTTAAGGGAAAACTGACCACTTTGACCCTCTTTTGTCCCCCATTTCTATAAACTTACCCATCTCTAGAATTATTTTTTCAAGAGGTAGGGATGCAAGTGAATGTCATTAGAACCAAGGTCATGAAGAGGCAAATTAAATTTGTATTTAAAGGAAGTCCTTTGCAAGTGGTGGATGAATATAAGTATCTTGGTCTAGATTTTAGCAATAAACTTAGTTGGGAGATTTGTAGGATGAAAATAATAGAATGAATGAATATAAATATTTTGGTCTCAAAAGATTTATACTTGCTACAAAATAAATGTAGAAATATGAAATTATGGGATTGGAAAACCAAGAGGGCCCTATTTGGGTTACTTGTTACATTAGTTGTGCTTTATGGGCGGGAATTTTGGGGTAGCAACATATTAGAAATTAAATGGAGACAAATAGAGAAGTTACATAAGCATTTAATCACAAATAATTTCAAAACTAAAATTTTGGTTTTGTTTGAGATCTTATTAGTTGAGGCAAACACTTTTCCATTAGAGGCATCAACTTTGATCTAGCTGCTAAGTTATCTAAAAAGGATAAAAAGTATGGAGTCATATTGTTGACCCAAAACATTAGTGAAGGAAAAGTTAAGTAGAAAAAAGAGCATGTGGATGAAACAAAATACCAGGTAGATAGGTAGGTGAAATGTTAGCATGTTAGAGTGTCCAAACACTAATAATGGGACCAAGATATGTGAGAAAAAGTCAAGACAATAATGTGGATAAAGAATCTTGAGAAAAAGAGAGAACAATGTATTAGAAAATTCAATTTAAAATGTGACCATTAAAAAAAACATATATGAGAGTAGAAATAAAGTGGACACTATTGGTAGTTCAATTCATGACTAGCTTGCATCATCATAAGTACAGACAAGAAGGTGGGCATTGTCTAAAGAAGATTTGGTAGATATGATATGACATTATTACAATTTGAAAAATTAGTGGAAACAAAATACATTACATCATGGAGTGTCCACATTACAAGGATATCTAGATCAAATAGATTGATATTTTCAATCACTGACTATGTTTGATTGTCTTATTTGAAAAGGGGAGAATAGTTCAAACAATAGACCTTTTAACCAAGATTCATATAAAAAAATCTATCTAAAACAATAGAAAAAAGTACTATCAATCAAACATAACTAAAATAACATCCATTAAAAATATTCATATATAAAACAAAATTATTTCTATCCTTAAATTTCCTAAACTAAGAAAATTAAAATTTTCATTTCATTTAAAAGTTTGAGAATTTTCAATTTCCTATTCAGTATAAGCCGAGTTAAAACAATAGTCTCAACATGTTTTTACTAGCCAAAAAGTTTGGTCACATCAAATATGACTTCGCGCATACAAACACCAATAATTTGTCGTTGTAGAGCCGCCCCATTTGAAAACGTTTTTGGAACGTTGGCGGCTTAAGATAATACAAACTACGATGACGTGGAAGATGTGTACACATTTGACCACAATTCAGACGTGACAAATGTCACATGATCTGTCACCCTCCAACGTTTGATCACTGGCCCACTCGATAATGCTATGCCTCCCTCTGCTATTTGGGATGCATATCTCAATTAGATTATGTCTCCCCTTTATAAACTTAAGCAACTAAAGTTATAAATCTAATGCTTGAATGGGGGTCCTACTCATTAGGGTTACCTCACCCTCCATTAGAAAAGCCCTTTCCATCATCCATAAACTTCCAACCAGTGATAGTAGTGTCTTCTCCCCTCTCACAACCTTCTTGCGGTTGCAGATCCTAAGGTTCAAGGAGCGAAAATTAAGAGTTCCTTAGCAATGAATTGGCAAGGGCTTGGCCAAAAAATTGTGTCCTAGTTGTTGGAGGGGCTCGTTTTCTTTGTTGGGAGGATGCAAGATAGTGGTAAGAAAGCATCAACCATCCCCTCTAATGGCTAGTATACAAAAGACCAACCACATGGTTGCCTAGTCAGAAAACCCTCCTCCACTACTCTTGAGAGTAGTGATAAGTGGATTTAGCATATCTCTAGTGGGAGGTTCTATCATAAGGAGGTGAAGATGGTCTAAGACACACACTATAATACGAGGATTTCACTAGTGATCAATGAGAGTCTAAATGTGTTCAACTTACAAGGCCACATCTTTGGCTTGAATGTAGATCTGCATGAGGACATTAGAAAATGCCTATGACTTGGAGTGAATAGAAAAATTACAATCAAGAGTAGTATTAGCAAGTAAAGCAACATTCTTGTTTTTCCAAATAAAAAATACAATATTTTGTTCAGAAACATACCATAGATAGGAGAATTTATCTACAAATTTGGCAAGATTGTCTAACAAAAAGTTATGCCAAGTAAATGGCTTTGATCTAGAAGGCTTGCAAAAATTATGAATTCACGACTAAGAGTGTTAGGAAAGGTATCTTAACCTTCCTCCTAGTGTTAAGAATACATAACATGTAGTTTTCTTACTATGAAAGAAAAATTTAATTTTGGGCTTATATTGTTTGTTTTTTGACAAAATAAACCTATGGATTGGTTAAAATCACTCCAATGCATAGATTGCTTCATGTTCTATAATATTAAAAAAAAATAGGCAAAAAGGGGGGTTTGCTCAATTAGCTCCCAAATCATAAGTTATGGCTCCAAGAGTAGGGCCTCCCACATTGAAAATACAAAAATATATGTGACAAACAAAAGAGCAATAAGAGGGAGTTACATTTGTCGGCCAACTTATAGAATGTATTGCAACATACAATGAAGTGTCTAATAGAGATAGTGAAGCTAAAATGGAGCACTAGATTTGGTGAGTGGATTATTGTTAGCTTATGGTTGGTGGAGGGAATATGTAATTTTCAGCCTATTGACTCATCTTGGGACTTAAGTGTTAGATTTCTAACTAGGGATTTGTAGGTGCCACATTTTGGGTAGTTTAGCTCATGGTTTTCCTAATTAACATTTGATGGCTTCATGTATTGCATCTCCTATTTATCAATTGCTTGAGATTGAGGTATCAATAGTGAGTTATTTAGGTATTGTTATGGTACTAAGATTACTGTAGATATCTAGTTGATGATTCTCCTATAAAGGTGTAAACCCTATAAATGTACTGTAATAATTTATTACTGAATAATACATTGAGTTTCTTTAGAGTGTGGTTTTTACCTAAAAGGTTTTTCCTCAAACAAGTCACTATATTACAGTATATTGTTTTGTTCTATATTTTTCCTTGCAAATGCATTTTAAAAAAAAATTTGACATGTAGCTCCTCTCATATATTAGTATAGGAAGTGTATTCAAAACTTGTGCTTTCTTTCAAAGTTGAATGTGCACTAGTGCAAAACTAAAACAAATTCTTGAGAGTTTGAAATCAGCCACAAAATGAGCATTTGTGTTATAATTGTCAATAAGGAGACCTTGTTTAAAGAAAACACTAACCAAAGAATGTAATGTTGGCTCATAATTTCTTTCCAAACCATTTGGAAATATTTTTCCCAACTAAAAAATAAGGGTTGAAGAGACCATCAAGAATATAATTTCTAAATCATAGGCATCTATGCAGAAAACCACATCTATCCTTTTCTTGGGTATAGTTGCAAAAAGAGGCATCATAAAACCACTTCCAATCCTTCCACCAAGGTATAGTAAAATGTATATAATATTTGTAAAAGTTCTAAGGAGGTGCAATCTTAATTATTTCATACAATGTTTCTTTATCTACAAAGCTTAAATTAAGATACATCTAGCTTGCAACCCAAATATCCAAGTAGAATTGGCATTGAAATATATATCTTGGATATGCTTAACTCCTCTACTAAAAAAATTAAGGGATTGCATGTAATAAAAATCAATTAGTGGCTTTTCCTAAAAGATAATGATATGAAACTACTATTAAGATATAATTGGTTGAGAGATCTCTCCATTCCACAAAATTTTGGGCTTGGTAGCTTCCCAAGCCTTCTAGATAATTGTGGCCAGAAAAGGTATCATAATTTAATAGAATCATAGGAGATAACAAAGAGATTAAAATAAATGCATTCCTAATAACTCTCTTGTACAAATAATTATAAGAAATAAAAATTTATAGAATATGCTACCGTCATTGGCAATCGTTCACAATCCACTTAGCACATAGCATAATTACATATTTATTTACATATATAAGACCTAACCCTCTAGAGTCTTTGGGAGGAAAAAAAAATCGCAAACCACTCCATAAAACCTTAGATACAATTTCAATTATCTCAACTTAAAGGAAATCCTACAAAATATTTCTAGGTTGTAATATGAAGATTTATAAGGTGCAAAGGAGTAATAAATATGTGACTACAAGAACTTTTGTGTATAACTAAAATTTATTAGCTATTAAAAGTTTCTTAGTAATCCAATATGATAGCTTCTTCTCAACTCTATTAATACTTGTTACCCAAATTCCTATCATGGTACCCACTTCATTGGAATTTTGCTCAGTTCAAGTTGAGTCTTAGTTTTCCTTAATTTTTTAAGTTCATCTTGTAAGCTTCACTTTTGAAATGTGAGTCTTTATTCTCTTTTCGAAAATTTTTCTTCCAGGCCAACTTTTTTGGTAGTTTTTCAAGTTCATGAAAATTTAAGTTCACCGAAAATTATTTTATACTTCATCCTTTTTATTTTTAGAAAAGTTTGTCCTTCTTGAAAGTAACCTATTTCTTGTTTCTTTCAAAAATTCTTCTAGTTTGTGAAAACTCGGTGTTCCTTGAAAAACCTTGTCCTTTAAGTATTGGCAGAAAAAAAAAAAGTTTGAAAAAATTGTTTCTTGCCAAAAGAGAAAATTAAAGTCTAATTCAAATCAATTAGCTCACAAGTTCATGAACCTTTATGATTGTTCAAACAAAAAGTCACATAAAATGAAAGTTCAAAAAGACTGAAATTCAATTGGAAGATCATTAGGTTCACAAACCATGTTATTTTCTGAATAGGTTGTTTGTGATAGCTAGTTTTTTTCGAAAAAGAAAAAAATATTGGTTGATTTCAAAGTTCGTTAAAAGTGAAGTTCACTGAAAGAAGAGTTTTTTGAATACATGTCCCACCAATCATTCAAAATTAATCCTTCCACCAGGTCAATTATTTTAATCTCCCCTTGTCTTGAGTGTTGTGGTATCATAATTAGTCTGAGTATCCATGGATTTTTCATGAATTCTATGCATTCCATACACCAAGCTTTCTTGGAAAATGCATTCTTTCCAATAACAACAATTTCTATTTTGGGTCACTGATCACTAAATCCTATGGCTATTTAAGTGTGCCACGATGAAATAAATACACTGGGTTTAATGTGGCATCTACAATTCAAAAAATCCTAGCAAGAATCAAAGATATGAAAATAAGCCACATTCATTCGCAAGATTTTTGGGAGAATGAATGCAAACTTCCAATCTCCCATGTTGAGCAAACCTTTGCGAGCATTTTCGCTCACACAAGAGGTTTTTCATTAGCAATTCAATTCCCTGATTTAGTTTTGGCATGTATAGAAAATTATCATACAAAGAATAGAGAAGTGAGAAGGGAAGATGAAACTATATTGGTAAAACTAGATGTTGATTCCATGGGTACAAGATAAATTTGTAAAAATGTCCATAGAAAATGGATGGAATTATTTTCTAGATAAAAAGGATTAGTGCCTAACAATTTTTTTAAATATTTGTTAGTTCCTGTCGGGAACTAATGCAGATGTTTCTTTCATTAAAAAATGAATAAGCTTTGCTTTAATAGTCAATGACAATTCAATTTTTTCTAGATTTTTTATATGCTTCTAAGTTTAGTAGACAAAGGTGCACGTTTCTTATGTCAAAATATTTATGAAACATTTTTGTCTATCTGTGATTGGTGTTGCATTTATATTTGAAAGTTGTTAGAGGCTATTGTAGTGTTTTGAGGCAAGAGAGCGCACAAAAAATTGATTTGCAGGTGACAGGTTGTTAGGAAGAAGACATGAGTTACAAGGAGTTTTGAAGACATGCATCATGCATGTGAATGGTATGTGGAAGCAAGTAATGTACACATATGTCCTTTTCAATGTCAAATGTGTAGTGTAGGAGTTTAGAATTATAGTGTGACACTCCAATGCTGAAACCCTTTTTTGCTTTTGCATTGGAAGCAAACAATCCTCCACAGTCATCTACAGGTAATTCCATCTCATGATAGAGATTTAGATCACATAATTAAAGGTCATAAGAAGTACCAGATTTTCTCTACAATGGCGACACCAATAATCTCTTGTTTACAGAGCACCACCATTATTTTTCTTGAAGTTACATGTATTTGAATGACCAATTTTAATTTTTGTTTGAATCCGAAACAAATAACATACAATAGCTCATTTCCTTTTTCCCTTCCTATAACTCAAACAACAACTACTTATTGAAATACAAGCCTATAATGGATTGCCACTTTTTGGTGTTGTAGTGTATTGGGGAATGTTTTGTTGCATATCGTTGTCTTGAGGGTTTCACCATATCTCCTCACATTCAAAAAGAGCCCTGTGAGTGCAAGGATCTATGCTCTCCTTGGCTTATAATTTTTTTGCTTAGGTGATTGTTCTCGTAGTTTTTTTATATTAGTCTGTTCTTCTAGGTATTCATCTCATGTTCAAAGACTAGCTGAGATACTAAAGGTAATTCATCTCTTGTCCTCAGAACTAGGGTTTTTAATATTCATTTGAATGTTTTGCATTGGCTCAAGACTTGTCATATTATCTACAGCCAAAAGCAGGGGAACAAGCAACAGAGCACAACAAATGCTAGACAAAATTAAAAGAAGCCCTCTAATTAAGCATAAAAATCTAAAGTTTCAAACAAAAGGTATGTATTGTATAGGTGTTTGGTATGTGAGAGAGGCTAGAGGTCAAAATTTAATGACACCTATATCTTAGCAGTAGCAGTTGGGGGAATTCAAAACTGACAGGTTAAAGTTGCCTTTCTTTTAGGACCTTTCTTAAGCATGGATAAGACACGATCTGTTTGACAAAATGCTACAAAGAAGTGTGATCTTAGAACATGATTCGTTCGTTGTCATAGGAAATAATGGTTTTGTTGAATTCTTTTTAGCAATGATGACGCTGTAAAACCTTTTTGATTCATTCTTTCTAGGGAACCCTTTCATTGATCCAACCATTAATAGAACAGTGAACAACTTAACATCAAACAATCCATTTGTCCAACGGTTTATATGTCTCTCCAATCAATACAAAAATCTACACTTGTTGGTTATTGTTAATAATATTTACAAGCTTCTTTCCATTGTCATTTCTGATAATCAAAGCATTAGTATTTCCTCTTTTCGTAGAGAAACAATATTATAGTCTCCTTTCATTTTAAATCTATTGGATTGTATTGTTTTATTGGCTCTCTCAAATCATACACATCCTAGAAGCTTCCTTCTACACACATTTAGAATGACAGTATATTTATATAGAAAAATTATATTATTATAATTATTACATAGTTTTATTTAGCCTAGACCTAGACCTAGACACATAGGTTAAGTGCCTACATCATTGACTACTCATAGAAGATGAAAGGCTTAAAGATAATCTTAACCATCTTGACAAGCTCCTATGTAGACTTCACCCCTTCTCTTATCTTAGAAGTAGGTTTATCTCGAGATGTTACCATTCTAGATTATGAATTCTACTTGGTGACCTCATATCATTGACTCTCCTTTTTCACTTTTTGTACTTTCATTTGAATTTTTAAATTTTTAAATATTATAGTATTATGCTTTATGTTTTCCCTATGTTTGTTATATGTCTTAGAAACTATACTTCCTTTTAAGAAGGGTTAAAACCATTTACTCTTTATGTGAGAATGAGAATTGATCCGTGTGCTCTAGGTTTTTAAAAACCTAATGCATTATTAGTGCTATCCATAGCCTAGATCAACCTTTAAAATTTAGTTTGAAGAAAGTGCTCTTGAATTTTTTTGATTATCTTTAAAATGCTTGACCAAAAACACAACCGCTCTTCACATGCTCAACATTCTCTATTGAATATTAGTTTAATAATTTATTACACCTCTCCCACTCTTCACATGTTTCATGCACTTATTCTATTAATACTCCACCACTATATATTTGATTAATACTTTATTAGAAAATATGTTTTATACCAATACACATTTTAATAATAAAATATAAATAAATAAGTATTTGTCCATTTCATAACATGGGTTACATTAATGGTAAAGATACGAAAAGCATAATACCTAACATTTCTTGTTTTTCTTATCTTTGCTTTTTAAATAAAATAGTGAAAAATATCCTACCGACACTCACCAAACTCTTATTTGACAATGCCAGCTGTATACTGCTGTGGTTAGGTAAGCTCCCCTTTTTGACTCTTACCAAATTTTATTAGGCAATGTTTGCTTTTGCCTCTTAAGGTTTTGCTTTTATTCTGGTTAATCAATTTATTCGAAAGATTCTGGTTTTTATTCTTATTATTCAATTTTAGTAGGTAAGGTTTTGTTTTTGGACTTTCAATTTTTTTGTCAATTTTATTAAGATTCTCTTTTGATTCTGTCTGACTGGATGGGGACATCAAGTGGGGCCTAGCACGAGGGAATGGACCTTGAGACCTCCCACATGAAGCTATACAACATATAACCACTTGAGCTAGCCCACCAGGGTAAGGTTCGACTCCTTAATCCTCCATAAAGATAGTTATTTAATTAATACAAATAAAGAATTGGAGTTAATAGAACAATTAGAACAATTTATATATTTTAAAATATTTATATTATTTTAAATAGTAAAAATAAATATGAATGTAATATTTATTTGACTTATATTCAAGAAAATGTAAAAGGATAGTTTAATACAATAATTTCTTTCTGGATTCTATTGTGTTGAGGTTTTTTTCATCAATTTAATATTTTATTATATAATTATTTGTCATTGAATTTAGTTTAATTTTTTATAAAAAATCAATCATATTAATATTTTAATTATAAAATTTTAATCATATCAATTTATTTTTTCTATTATAAAATTTCAATAGTTTGATTTTTCCCTATATTCAATGCAGATGATAATTAATGTCAAGTTATTTATTATTATTATTTTTCATTTTTTAAAAATAATTAAATATTACATTAAATATTGTCAATAATATTATACTTTAATTATTATTTAATTGTTCAAAAAATTAATTATGAGTTAACTTTCTCTATTTGTAAAGTTTCATATGAAATTTTATGTGAAATATGTATATGTACACACAAAAAGAAAAGAAAAAAGTAATAATTAAATTATTAATATTTCTATACTTTATATCATTTATAATATACTAATAATATTATATTTATAAATATAATTTATTTATGAAATATATACTTATTTAAATTTTAAATAATTATATATTATTTGATTTTTATTCATAATATTGTAATATGTAATAAAATTTAATAATTATTATAGAAAATTTTGATCTTAAAATCTAACAAAAAAATTTAATTGCTAAATCTAAAAAGTTTAAATTATTTTATAAAGTCAATTGCTAATTTTTTTATTTTAAATTTGAATTCTTATTGTAAAATTTAGATAAATATGTTATTAGATCAATCCATATTTATTAGCACTTTAACTAACTAGTAATCACACTTTACTGTGCAATGAATGCATCAAAGAGGTCTCTAAGGTCAATTGTCAAACTCTAGAGCATATGACATGATGTACTCAACAAAATTTCCCACAAACAATTGGCGAGTTTGGATTCTTGGTGTCCAATTGCATCATTATAGGTTTTGACTGGATTTGATGGTCAAGGTAGTTCACATTGACAATCTTGTCCTTGTATTGCACAAAACTACATGTAATACTGCTTTTCACTTATTGAAACATATTTTCTAATTTTTTTTATACCAATGCTCTATTTACTTGTGACACAAAGAGTTCATGGTGTTGATATAGAGGGAATCGTTCAAGATAAATATGTTAAGTAAATGTGGTCTCATGTAGTGTCATGATTGTAGGATATGCAAAGAATAGATTTTGCTGATTGTATGTGGTTAAGAAATGCTGATGATGAAGTATTAAGAAGGATTTTTTTTCCATATTCTCATCTTTTTGGATTCTAATTTACACCCAAAACTTGTCTTAAGGTGCATCTTTGCTTTCCATCCATGTTCTATGTTTCTAATTCCAACTCTTGTGCATATTGTGACATGGTTTTTCTTATTTATGCAACAATCTAGGAGAACAAGTGTATTATATAATTATTTTTAAGGTCTAATATTGCATTACATGAAACAAAAAGTTTTTTAATTTTACTTTGCATTATATGTCAAAGGAACAACTTCAACTATAATTCCTATTGATTTTTTTTTCATTAAAATTGTCTTACCTAAGACTATATGGTGTTGTTCATTAGTAGCTAGCATTAAGTTGCATATAGGGAAGTTGTTGGTACCTAATTCTAGGGAATATATGTAAATCTATCCAACTAAATTTTAACTTAGCTATAGCTCTATGTATACTACTAATTGTTACATCATTTTTCACCAAAAAAGTATTAAAGAAATCTAAAAAATTAGTCTACAACATCAATAAGTTGATTTTTTCCAATTTACTCCATTTAAATACTTTATAGCTATTGGCTTGAAGAAAAAGTTAGGATTTATATTCAACAATTATCTTTTAGTGTAACTTTGATTGCCAAACTCTTCCAAATGATAGTCTTAGACTATTTTAGGAATGATCAAAACAATTATTGTAAAGTAAACCTCTATCAATAGGTATCAAGTCTTGACAAGTTCAATAACTTATGAATTTTTTAAATTGGCTAATGGGTCCTATATTTAAGGTTGTTATTATTATTTATTTATTTTAAAACTAATTAAATATTACATTAAATATTGTCCATAAAATTGTAGCTTAATTATTATTTTTAATTTAATTTACTAAGAATGATAATATTTATTTGACTTAAAAAATTTCAACAATTATCAATTTATTTTTTCTATTATAAAATTTTAATAGTTATGATTTTCCCCTATATTCAATGCAGATGATAATTAATATCAAATTATTTATTTATTTTAAAACTAATTAAATATTACATTAAATATTGTCCATAATATTGTAATTTAATTATTATTTTTAATTTAATTTACTAAGAATGATAATATTTATTTGACTTATAACAGAACAATTATTTTTAATTTAATTTACTAAGAATTGGACTTAACAGAACAATTATAACAATTTATATATTTTAAAATATTTATATTATTTTAAATAGTAAAAATAAATATGAAAGTAATATTTATTTGACTTATATTCAAGAAAATATAAAAGGACAGTTTAATACAATAATTTCTTTTTGGATTAGATTGCTTTGAAGTTTTTTTCATCAGTTTCATATTTTATTATATAATTATTTGTCATTGAATTTAGTTTAATTTTTTTCTAAAAAATAATCATATTGATTTTTTTATTATAAAATTTTAATCATATCAATTTATTTTTTCTATTATAAAATTTCAGTAGTTATGATTTCCCCCTATAATGCCAAATTATTTATTATTATTATTTATTTATTTTAAAACTAATTAAATATTACATTGAATATTGTCCATAATATTGTAGTTTAATTATTATTTTTAATTTAATTTACTAAGAATGATAATATTTATTTGACTTATAAAATTTCAACAATTATCAATTTATTTTTTCTATTATAAAATTTCAATAGTTATGATTTTCCCCTATATTCAATGTAGATGATTATTAATATAAAATTATTTATTTATTTTAAAACTAATTAAATATTACATTAAATATTGTCCATAATATTGTAGTTTAATTATTATTTTACTTGTAATTTACTAAGAATGATAATATTTATTGGACTTATAAAATTTCAACAATTATCAATTTATTTTTTCTATTATAAAATTTCAATGGTTATGATTTTCCCCTATATTCAATGCAAATGATAATTAATGTCAAATTATTTATTATTTATTATTTATTTTAAAACTAATTAAATATTACATTAAATATTTTCCATAATATTGTAGTTTAATTATTATTTTTATTTTAATTTACTAAGAATTTGACTTAATAGAACAATTATAACAATTTATATATTTTAAAATATTTATATTATTTTAAATAGTAAAAATAAATATGAATGTAATATTTATTTGACTTATGTTCAAGAAAATGTAAAAGGATAGTTTAATACAATAATTTCTTTCTAGATTAGATTGTGTTGAAGTTTTTTTCATCAGTTTAATATTTTATTATATAATTATTTGTCATTGAATTTAGTTTATTTTTTTTTCTAAAAATTAATCATATTGATTTTTTTTATTAAATTTTTTTTTATGTATTTTTTCTATTATAAAATTTCAATAGTTATGATTTTCCCCTATATTCAATGCAGATGATAATTAATGTCAAATTATTTATTATTATCATTTATTTATTTTAAAACTAATTAAATATTACATTGAATATTGTCCATAATATTGTAGTTTAATTATTATTTTAATTTAATTTACTAATCTAAATGATAATATTTATTTGGCTTATAAAATTTCAACAATTATTAATTTATTTTTCTATTATAAAAATTTCAATAGTTATGATTTTCCCCATTCAATGTAGATGATAATTAATATAAAATTATTTTTTATTTTAAAACTAATTAAATATTACATTAAATATTGTCCACAATATTGTAGTTTAATTATTATTTTAATTTAATTTACTAAGAATGATAATATTTATTGGACTTATAAAATTTCAACAATTATCAATTTATTTTTCTATTATAAAATTTCAATAGTTATGATTTTCCCCTATATTCAATGCAAATGATAATTAATGTCAAATTATTTATTATTTATTATTTATTTTAAAACTAATTAAATATTACATTAAATATTTTCCATAATATTGTAGTTTAATTATTATTTTTAATTTAATTTATTAAGAATTGGACTTAATAGAACAATTATAACAATTTATATATTTTAAAATATTTATATTATTTTAAATAGTAAAAATAAATATGAATGTAATATTTATTTGACTTATGATCAAGAAAATGTAAAAGGATAGTTTAATACAATAATTTCTTTCTAGATTAGATTGTGTTGAAGTTTTTTCTTCAGTTTAATTATTTTATTATATAATTATTTGTCATTGAATTTAGTTTATTTTTTTTTCTAAAAATTAATCATATTGATTTTTTTTATTAAATTTTTTTTTATGTATTTTTTCTATTATAAAATTTCAATAGTTATGATTTTCCCCTATATTCAATGCAGATGATAATTAATGTCAAATTATTTATTATTATCATTTATTTATTTTAAAACTAATTAAATATTACATTGAATATTGTCCATAATATTGTAGTTTAATTATTATTTTTAATTTAATTTGCATGTGGTAGTTGCATGTGTCTAGATGCCCTACATGTTGAGTGTAAGCTAATTTTGAGGAGACATGTGTTAAATTTTAAAAAAAGGATAAATTATGGGTTTTGACTATGACAACATGCCATAACATGAGCTTATGTTCACACTTGGGTGTGGAATATGCTTATGGAAAGTTTTTGGCACCTTCTCTTCATGTTGAAGGCTATAAATACTTGATGACTTAAGTGCATTTTTCAGTATGATAGGTTGAAGAATTATTGAGGCATTGTTATTCTACCAAAATTGCTTCATATTCATGTTGTAGTGAGAGACTCTTGAAGAGCATTACTCTGACATTGTATTGTAACCTTTTTTGTTGAATAATATAGATTGGATTATGTGTTTGGAGTGTGGGTTTCCCGAAATGGTTTTCCCACTTACATTTGGTGTTATGTGTTTTTCTTGTACCTGCGTTATTATTAATCTTTATTATTTATGTGAATATTCATTGTTGTATATAAATAAGGGTTTGAAACATTATAAATTTTCATATTCTCTCCTTTGATAGATTAGTGTTAGAAGCTTTTCCACATACCTAGCTTCCTTTCAGTTGGTATCAAATCCTAATCACCTATGTTTCCTATTGTGGGTAAGGGTTTTTTTTTGTACTGATCTTGTTTGAGTGGGAGTTTGTTGCAGAATTTTTTTGTTAACCTTGTTGTAGGAAGAAGATGACAAACACATTTGGTAGAATTGAAATAAAGAAATTTAATAGAGGAAAATTTTAATTGTGGAAGTTGAAGATGGAAGACTACTTGTAGACCACGATTTATAGTTAGCCATTTCTGGAGCTATGCCATTGAGCATGAAACAAGAAGGTTGGAATTTTATTAGATCACCTGAATTAATTCAACATGCTTGTTGCCTAGTTGAGCTCTATTGGAGTGAAAATGGAGGAGGAGGATCATTGCATGACTTTGGTGTGCTCACTACCAGATTCTTGGGACCACCTTGTCATGGCCATTGGAAGTACCACTACCACATTCAAGATGGATAAAGTGGTTGTGTCATTGCTATCTGAAGAGATGCAGAGAAAAAATCCTGAAATGACTAAGGAGGCTTTGGTGGTTCAAGGAAGAACAAAAGAAAAAGGAAATTTAAGAACACAAAGCAATAAAAATCATTTAATCCAAAATCCTGTGGGAGATCTAAGTCTCCTGGTAAGACCAAGGTGAAATGTTGGAATTGTGAAAAATCTTGTCACTTCCACAAAGATTATAAGGAGGAGAAAAAGAAGAAAAAAAGGTATTCTTCGATTCTAAATTTGACAAATCCTCTCAAGATGATGAGATGATTTTGTGACTACCTTGGCAACACATGCATTGCAAGATGTGTGGTTGATAGACTCTGGTTCCTCTTTCCACATGACTTTGTATTGAGTTTGGTTCTCTAGGTATGAAAGTTATCATGGTAGGAATGTGTATCTAGGTGATGATTCCCACTTGAAGATTGTTGGTTGTGGAATATTCAAGATAATATTCCCAAATGGTAGACTGAAGGTGATCGAAGGTGTCATGCATATCCCTAGTTTGGCACAAAACCCTCTCTAGGTAAGTAAGTTAAATGATGTGGGTGTGCAAGTTGTCTTCTCAAATGGAGGATGCGAGATGACAAGAGGAGTTATGGTGCTTGCTAATAGTGTTTGAATAGGCACTTTGTTTCAGTTGGATGCATGCATGGTTTAGTGAAATAGATATTCTATGGAAAAGAAGAAAAGAACTTCTGAGTCACTATCCTCACCAGTGGAACTAGCAACAAAGAAGAAAGTTTCATCCACTTCTGATGGTCGTTCTTTCTAGGTACCTAAGGGTTCTCATGCTTTGGAGATGAAGTTACCTGCTAAGAATACAATGCTATGGCACCAAAGACTTGGTCACATTGGTGAAAATGGTTTAAGAAACCTAAAAATAAATTCCTTGTTGAGGGGCTTGATGATTGTAACCTTGAGTTCATTTTTTATAATATTATGTCTATGGAAAGAAAAACCATGTTCAATTTTATCACAACTCTCATAAGTCTTTTACGGCGTTGGACTATGTGCATTCTGATGTGTTTGGTCCTATAAATATTTATTTGTTATCCAAATTTGTGTATTTTGTTTCATTTATAGATTACTACAGTAGAAGGATATTTTTTTATTTTCTCAGAAGAAAATTTGAAGTCTTCAGTTGGTTTAAGGAATTTTAAGCCTTGGTAGAAAATCAAACTAGTAGGAAGATTAAGTGTTTGAGGACTAACAATGGTGGTGAGTTTTATTTTGCATATTTCAATAAGTTCTATAAAGAACATGGGATTGAAATGAATGAGACAACTCCATACACCCCTTAGCAGAATGGGGTTACAAAGAGGGTGAACAAGACATTGATGGAGAGGGCTAGGAGTATGCTAAGTGGAGCTATCCTTGAACAAAAATTTTTTGGTTGAAGTTTTTTCCACTATGTACTATTTGGTTAACATATCTTTGATATGAACTCTTATTGAGAAGACAACTATGGCGGTGTGGTTGATCAAGAATACCTCATTGAGACATCTTTGTGTCTTTGGTTGTGAGGAAAATGTTCATGTGCCAAAGGAGAAAAGTATAAGTTAGAAAACAAGGTTATTAAATGTATCTTCATTAGTTATAGTATTGGTGTGAAAGGGTACAAGCTTTATGATCCAATTGATAAAAATATTTTCTGTAATTGAATTGTTATCTTCCATTGTTTTGTAGCCTACAGAAGAATAGGAAAAAGAAGATATGGTTCAACTTCCTCTTTACCCTAAGAAAGTTGAACTAGAAGCCCAAAATTGACTTGATGATGAGGAGATTTATAGTAGATCAGAAATATCAGAAGAAGAACCTCAACCTCAGCCATTAAGGAGGTCCACTCATATCAAGTGACAACCTGAAAGGTTTGGTTATTCATGGTTATATTCCAAAATTGTATTTTTTCTTTGATTGCTACATTGATGAGACAAGGACTATGCAAGAGGAAATGAGTATGAGTGATGCAAATTATTGGATGAAATCCATAGATGAGGAGATGGAACCATTGAATAAAAATAACATGTGGTTTATGTAGAAAATTAATTCTTCTTATTTCATATTTGAAGATAGAATAATATTATGTTTTGATCAAGATATGATAATTTTACTTTAGGCTATAATTATGTGAGTACAACCTCTTTGTAAAATAAAATCAATGTGTTTACACCTTTGGAAAGGTCTTGGAAGTCTTGAATTTTGTGAAAGTTTTCTTTTGAAATGTTTCCAAATTCATTTCTACTAATTCATTTCATATTTATCTCACCTTCATGGAACTCAACATGACCACTACTTTTGAAAGTGTTTCATCCAAAAATTCTTATGTCTTCTTACACTTAAATTTCCTTGAGTCATTGGTCAAAAAAATTGCACACCTCTATTTTTCGTTAATATTTCTTGAGGAATTTTGCCAAATAATTCACTTTCTTTTATAATTTTCATCGGATTTTACTTGAGTGTTGCAGTTCTTGAATTTACACAAAACCTATATATTAATATGCTCTTGTGAATATCCTCTAATGATGTTTTCAATCAAAATAGTTGTTGAGCTTTAGGTCTAGTTACATATATTGATATTCTCTATTATAGAGTCTTATTTGGTTTATTGTTCTTAAATTGTAAATGGCAAATCATTACGAATGATGGAAACCCTCTCATTCTCCTATTGATGATTGGTATTTTTCATAATCATTAAATATATCATGGTTATTATTTTGGATTGGATTATGTGCTACCTTGATTTTATTTTCTTGAGCCATGTGTAAAATATAAAAAGGAATAATAATTATTTGTTTAAATGCATCTTCTATTTCTAGAGTTATTTTACATTTGTTGGCCCATACCAAGTTCCTTCCCATTTCAACTCTGAGTGGGGATCTCTATATTATGACCAAGTTATTGAAATCTACATTGTTAATGGGAATTAATTTGTTGATTGAGGACATGGGTATCAACATGTCAACACTTTTGGGAGAAAAACTTAAATAATAGAATTTCCACAATTATGCAAGCTAACACTTGAGATCATCTTGAATTTAAAGCATAATACAGAAACCAAAACAACAAATTTCCTCTGAGATCACGGAAATGGTGGAGGTCGCATTACCTAATACCAAAGGAAATAAATTTTTGAGGCACATTTGGGACTCATTCACTATAGGTGAATGGGTCCTTATAATAGAAGATTTAAAATCTAATTTTACAGTCCTTGGGCCCAGTGTCTATCGTCTTGATTCCCCATATCCCACTTGTTGGGAAGACAAAATAAATTCGAGATCTAAGTTTCCGAGGCTTGACAACAAAGGTGGCAACAAATGCAACTTTGCAAAATTGCTCTTTTGAGATCTTCAACTTTTTTTCAACCTATGAACTTGCACATACACAAGAGGGGAAAAATTGTTTGTTTTTGGTGGATGGGGGTTTTCCTTGGTCAAACCCTATTTTGGTAATTAAACCTTGAATTGAAACAATGAAATATGAAAGGAATGGTGAATGAACAATTGCTATGTTGGAACTCACAGAACCCTTGATTTGAAACCCTTGAAGGAATGCAACTTGATAGATCTCTCCAAGGTCTTGATCTTGCATGAAGTGGCTTGATTGGATGTTGATCTTGATGCTTGAATCTTGAAACGTACATCACAATGTTAGCTCCAAAAACATGCATGATGCTTGATAAATTTGACATGATGCTCGAGATCTTGAATGCTGCAACAAATGCTTGAGAAATATGCTCTTGAACACTTTTTACAATAATCTTGGCTTTAGGAATGCTTGCATATATGTTCTAGGATTTGAATTGATAAAATAACCTTTTCTTTTATAAACAATTTTTCTAATTTCCCAAAAAATAAACATTACAAGCTAACATTTGAAATTGAATTTGGGATCATTAAAATACTGCCAAAAACATATTTAAATTTTGAATTTGCAACTTAAAGGGAACCCATTCACCCAAGGTGGATTTTTGAATTTCAGGGTGTTAAATTATTTAAATGCATTAATTAAATCACAACCCCCTTTCGAAAATTGCAATCAATTAGGCTTGTAAATGCAATTTTGGGCAATTAGAGGCTTAATTAAGTACATTTTATTAAGGGACCCTTACACAGTGAAAATGTAAAGGAGCACATTTTTCTACACTACATTTTCTATAAAATACTATAATCTAGGATATATATTTGTTCATTATGATGAAGTAGTTGTATCAGATAAAGTTACACTATTACACTATAACTTTATGGTAGAATTGATAATTATGACCTACTCAACCCACTACTATACTCTATACTTCTACACTTTTGCAAAAGGGTAACCTTTACCAAACTTGCAACATTATTCTTGACATGTGATAGTCTATATTTCACTTTTTGCAGCCTACTCTTTGCTTTACAAACTACGAGGGGTTAGAACTAATTTAATCCTTTTTTCTCATTAAAAGTTGTTCCATTGTGCACTAGGTTTTTTAAAATCTAATGCATTATTAGTGCTATCCATAGCCTAGGTCAAACTTTAAAATTTAATTTGAAGGAAATACTCTTCATGTTTTTTAAAATCTTTAAAATCTTTTAAAAAAAATCAAACACTCTTTACATGATCAACATGCTCTATTAACTATTAAGTAGTTTAATAATTTCTTATTCACACCTACACCCACTATCCGACTCTTCACATGCTTCATGCACTTATTCTATTAATACTCCACCACTATATATTTGTTTAATACTTTATTAAAAATTATAGTTAATATCAATACATATTTTAATAATAAAATATAAGCAAATAACAACACATACGCATTTGTCCACTATATACTATGGGAGACATTAATGGTAGAAGGGATAGGAAAGCATAAAATGTCTTTTCATTATATAAGACAATTCCTTTTTTAAAAATATAGGACATGTTTTTTTTTCTTATCATTGCTTTTTAAAAATAAAGGACAGATCCCTTTTTTTATTTAATCAATCATATTATTTTTTAATAATAAAATTTTAATCATGTCAATTTGTTTTCTATTATAAAATTTGAATAATTATTATGATTCTTCACTATATTCGATGTAGCTGATAATTGATGTCAAGTTATTTATTATTATTATTTTCTATTTTTTAAATTAATATAAAATATTACACTAAATATTGTCAATAATATTACGTTAAATAATGGCAACTTCACATCGACAATCCCATGCTTGTATTGCACAAACCCATATGCAATACTACTTTTCACTTGTTGAAACATATTTTGTAACTTTTTTTTTTGGGTACCAATGCTCTATTTACTTGTGACACAAAGAGTTTGTGGTGTTAGTACATAGGGAAGTGTTTGATAAAATGTCTTATGTAAATGTGGTCTCATGGAGTGCCATGATTGTAGGATATGCAAAAACTAGATTTTGTTGATTTTATGTGCTTAAGAAGTGTTGATGATAAAGCATTGAGAAGGATTTTTTTGTCTACATACTCTTCATTTGGGATTATAATTTACACCCAAAGCATGTCTTAAGATGCATCTTTGTTTTCCATCTATGTTCTATGTTTCTAATGCCAATTTTTGTATGTATTAAGACATGTTTTGTTCTTAATTTTACAACTATCTAGGATAACAAAAGTATTAAATGATTGTTTTTAACATCCAATATTTCATTACATGAAATAAAAAGGTTTTTATTTAATTTTCATTATACACAAAAGGAACAACTTCAACTCTAAAGCCTATGATTTTTTTGTCCTTGAAATTATCTTTCCTAAGACTATATGGTGTTTCTCATCACTAGCTAGCATTATGTTGCATATAGGAAAGTCAATGGTGCCTAATTCTAGTGAACATATGTAGATCTATCCAACTAAATCTGACCTCAACTACAACTTTATATGTCCACTACTAATTATAACATAATTTTATGTCCAAAATTTTACCTTTAAAGTATTAAAGAACTTCAAAAAATAGGTCTACAATATTAATGAGTTGACATTCACCATTGTAGTCCATTTGGACACTCAGTTTCTATTGGCTTGAAGTAAGAAATGGGATATATCTATTTGAAGCATTACCTTTTACTGTAACTTCAATTAACTAACACTTGCAAATGACAATCAAAACTATTTTGGGAATGATCAAATAATG
Source organism: Sequoia sempervirens (assembly GCA_007258455.2). Taxonomy (NCBI): domain Eukaryota; kingdom Viridiplantae; phylum Streptophyta; class Pinopsida; order Cupressales; family Cupressaceae; genus Sequoia; species Sequoia sempervirens. The sequence continues at coordinate 3,416 of VDFB02170025.1, read as the reverse complement.
AATACAGAATAAACATCTATTTATAGGTTTCAAGTCTCAAAAATTTCAATAGCTAATGGGTCCTATATTTAAGGTTATCTTTTGAGAGATAATCTACAACAACAAGAAAGATCACGGGGAAATTGATTGTGGTATAGCTAATTTGGAAAATGATATTAAACCTCTATTCTATGCATATCTTGTAATCATTGCAACTTATGAGATCATCTCTTTAGGTTGTGTTCAACCAATATGAATGATTTGGACCATGTCAATGATAATGGATGATGAAACACATATCTTTTGAGAGATAATCTACAACAACAAGAAAGATCACGGGGAAATTGATTGTGGTATAGCTAATTTGGAAAATGATATTAAACCTCTATTCTATGCATATCTTGTAATCATTGCAACTTATGAGATCATCTCTTTAGGTTGTGTTCAACCAATATGAATGATTTGGACCATGTCAATGATAATGGATGATGAAACACATCTAATTACTAGGAAAATAATATAGAATTTGATGGATGAAGTATATTAAAAAAGAATGAATGTTAGAATTGTGAATAAACACAAGACATTGGATCAAACAACAAACAAAGACACCTTCCACACAAGAGATCTGTTGGTGTTTTTAATGAACCAAACTTGGTCTCATCAATTATCTATGAATTTGTCAAATTCAATGGTTGATAATTGTGAGGATTGGGCAATGAACAGGTGAAAGCTTACTAGGCTTTCCCTCTACACTTTGGGCTCTGCAAGACCCAAGAGGGTGATCCCTACAATGTATCTTATGATTCTCTTGTGCCAATTACCAAATACATTGTTAATAACAAAGACATTCTCATATAATTGCAAATTCGATGAAATCCTTCAAGAACCAAGAAAATTCTTTAACAAATAATCACCTAAAGCAGAGAATGGACAACCTCATATGGAACCTCTTTTGAATGAATGAATGATATTCTTTATGAATTTTTTCTTTGAATGGTGGGGTTGACTCAATGACTTCAAGATTAACCAAAGCCATGGAATAGTGCCTTATCCATGGGCAATAAATTCAAGTTTGAAATAGACCGTAATACAACAGTACCCAAACTTAGCATCCTAGACTATTATAATACTGCATTACAACGAAACAACTCAATTATTCCAGAACAAAGACTACTTATCAAATCCTTATATCTAATCACATGAATTCATGATATTTCATCAAAGAAATTTAATTAATTCCTTGAATTAATGAAAAGATAGAATCATACATTCAATTGAAAAAAAAAGAAGACCAATTGAAAAATCCTTGATCATTTCATTGATAACTCGTATCACAAATACATAAGGATAGAATTTGCTTTAGAATCCACACCTTCTCATTCAAATGCTAATTTTTTTATAAAAAATTATGCCTATTACAGGATTAAAATCCAAACCTAAGACACAATCCTAATTCCATTTCTTTGTGCTTGTATTACAAAACTCTTTACATGAGATCAAAACTCTATCAACCAAAGACCTGTACAATTGGCCTTGAATTCCCTTTTATAAGAAAAATGGAGCAAACAAGCTTTGGGCCAAATTGTACATTTTGTCACATTTAAATTTGAAATTCATTTCATTTACATTTCAAAACATCCCAAAAGCAGTTATATTTGCAACTCCAAAAGGGAAAATCATATGAGACAAAATTCCTTTGCACATTGCTGAAGAAGATAATTCTCACCCTCCAAAGGGAATCCTTCATCATTGTAACAACATCAACTGTGAACTAGATATCCTTTCCATGAGCAATTTTTTTTCCACGTTCCCATTGAGATTGTAGAACTTAAAACATAAAAGAAATAAAAAAGGAAAAGCATAGACCGCATCCACATCAACAACACCTTATCATCTTCTTTATAACTGAGAGGAGATAATATTTTAACCATACTTCATCCAAGGCTTAATTTGTAAAATTTCCAAGCCCTATATTATACTCCTCTTCGGTGGGCCATTGTGTATCCAACAATTTTTGTACCTTAGTTTTGTTTTGATTATATCTGGCATCAATTAGTACCCTGGCCTCTTTGACAAATGCATCCATGTTGACCTCAATCCCTGTCATATCATCCACAACAACACGTTCAACATAGTATAATTTGCAAGAGTGATTTCTTCCTTGAAGTGTGGGAGAATACCTCCCAACTCATCCTTCCAAGTGCTAAAATCCTTTAGTTCCCCTTCAACATTTAGTATTTTGGGCATGCCATGCCCATCCATATCTTTGAACATTTTCATCTTGTTCTGTAGTTGCACACCCAATTTTCCATGAAACGCTAAAATATTCACTCAATAAATCAACTACCTTTATTATATCAAGGATGTGTGTAGGTGCCTCAGGATCCTCTTTCATATTTGGTATCATTTCTTTTAAAGCACCCAACCTAGCACTCCACTTACTCCAGTAATTTTGGAAGGTAGTTTGTACTTGAATATACCTTTGGTGAGCTTCATGAATATTTTTATAGACATTCTAAGTGTTATAAGATCTATGCACCAACTTTGAAACCTTGTGCTTTAGAATTTCATAAGAAAATCATGTGGCTACCTTTGTAGTTTCCTCCTTAGCCTTCTTTACATTTTCTTTTTCCATGCACAATTCCTCCTTTAAGCTCCAGATTCTCAATTACAAAGTCTCCATATCTTGTGTAGATATACCAGAGGAGGAAGAAGTTGGAGGGGGAAAAGTTTTTTGTGAAAAACTAGCAGCAGTAGCAACCATTAGATATTATAATCATCCATCAACTTATTATATTTATCCAAGAATTTTTCATATCTATCTTGTGAAATTTGAACTATATCAACACTCAAACATTGTAACATGCATTGTTAGCTATGCAACTTGTGTTGGAGAGATCTCAATAGCTCACTTCACCACCATAGCACCAATTACTTCCTCAATGGACTTAACAAACTTGGGCTTACCAGTATTTGGTGCCATAGACCATATTGCAAGGGTATGCAATTTTGGGCTAAACCTCAAACCAAACACTTTATTGTCAAAATGCTCTTAAGAGATAGAAGCATTAGGATCTTTCCTTATTGCATCCAATGCAATAAATTATGTGAGATCCCACCTCGACAACAATGGGATAACACTTATTTTGACCAAAATTCTTGCCTCTTGGGGTGTAATTGCAAAATTTTCTTTCATTATTTTATCTTTATTTTTCTCAGCTTCCTCTTGCAATGAAGGGTCAACATTTTCCTTCGCAACTTCTATCCTTTTCTTGATGTCCTGGATTTTAAGTTGGATGAAAAATTCTCTAAAATCCTTAGTTTGGACAAAAGTGTCACCACTCATGAAATCTTTGCAAGCCTTTATTCTGACATCATCATCTTTGTCCTCATCATACTCCCACTTAACTATTCTGCTATGAGGAACAACAATA
>VDFB02170023.1:0-12954 GCA_007258455.2 Sequoia sempervirens | reverse complement strand
TCTCCCTCACAACCCTCTCCCTCCTACCCCCTCTCCCTCTCTCTCTCTCTCAACCCTCTCCCTCCTATATTGGAAAAATATGTCTCAATCCCACAGGCTGAAACCTCTATTGGAGCCAAGTTGGTGTGACATATTCTATGTCTAGCCGTTGAGAAGATTTGTAACCTTATGTTTTGTACAGGTCACTGTGACCTTGTAGAGGTCTTGCTGAATGGTTACACATTGGAGTCTTTGGTGTAACATGTTGTGTTCGATATGTTATCTTACTACGTGGAAATCTCTGGCTGACATGCCATACATATTGTTTATCGAGGAGACCCTTGGCTGAAAGGATTAGTTTGGGATGAAGCCTCAGTGATGAAGAAAGGTCTCACCAATGGGGGAAATATTGGAGTCTTCTCGGTGACACAATGACTTTGGTATGAAGTCTCAGTGGGCGATTGAGAGTCTCATCAATGATGAGGGGTCTTCGATATAACTCTTGGAAAATGGTGGTCTCAGGGTAACTTGGAGAACTTGGTAAGAAATCTTAGCGAAGAGTTGTATGTCTCACCAATAGAATTTGCTTGGTGTCCTCGAAGTAACATGTGATGGCTCAGTAAGAAGTCTTACTGATGTGTGAAGTCTTGCCAACCGTTCGATGCTCAATGTAACTAAAGGGGTCTCAGTGTGAAGTCTCAGTGACGAACGAAAGTCTTGCCAACTACTGATCACTTCAGAGAGAGTCTTTGAAGCTCAGTATGATGTCTTGGTGAAAGACGATAGTCTCGCCGATGTAAGTTCTATTGTCTATGTGACTTTTGAACCTTGGTATGAAGTCCTGGCGAAAGCGATGAGTCTCACCAATTGGTGGATGCACACGGATTAACATGAAGGCTCGACATGAGGTCCTAGCGAGAGCGATAGTCTTGCCGAAGGGAAAACTAAAGTCGATGCAATGGGTGAACTTGATATAACCTCTTGTCGATTGTAAGGACTCTTGGTGATATCGAATGCTGACAGTGTTGGTATCGGGGAGACATGGACAGTGTCTCACCGATATTCCAACACAACTTGACATGGTTATCGTAACACGAGCACATTATTAACCAGTAGAGATATGTTCATTTAAGATTAAATAATGCGCTCACGTTATCACTAAAACGGTAAAAAATCACAGTATACCTATGATGTCAGCCCACATTCTACATATTCTCCTGGTTTTGCACATGCTCTGACAAATAGTAGCTTTTTGGTGATTGAGTGAAGTGTGCATGCATGATTTTGAGATTCCATCTCTTTTTGCATGTTTTTTCCATCACCTTTGTACGAAATAGCAGAGTTTTCACATTAAGAGGCATATAATATCAATTCAAGTTTGAATTATAGTGATAATTGATATACAATTGAAATTTGGAGGGGAACAAGCTTTTGAAGAAGTCAAATTTTTTGAGGGGTTTGAGGAAGGAAGAAGAAAAGGCTGCATAATTGGGCAGAACTCCTCTATTTGAAACTTGTTTTTTTAGGTATGTGAAATCTTTGTACATTTTCTTTCATTCTATTATGGCTTGCTTTCATTTTTGTTGTTTAGCTTATTCCATGTTGATCAAATTGCTTGTTTGTGATGCAATATCAGATTGCCAAGCCACTCAACAACATCATTTCTTTAGGGAACTTCCTTCCCAAATCAATAAAGAGTAAAAGATCAATTTATACAAACTTTGTCAAATTCATCCAAAACTACTTTTCATTCAACCAAAATCCATTTATTTCATTTCAAGTTATAAGGCTATCAGTAGCCAATTCACCATCTCCATATAGCAAACCATTTTCAGAATCAACTTTCAACTTTGTTCTTGTCATAAACAATACAACAATCACTCATCAACTCAACTTACCCCTTCAAGGCAAAAACAATCAAACACCTCTATTCCTTAGACCTGCAATCAAACATCATCCTAGCCATTTAAGATATCTTTTCTCAAATCAACACATCCATCATCCTATCTTCACTTAAACACCATTTGTAACAACAACAAGTAGCATTAGTTTAACATTGTCACCAAACCTTTAAGATACAATTTCATCATGTTTTGATTGTAATATTCCAATATATTAGTATAGACACACTCTGACTACTTTGCATTCAAGAAACCATTGCCATATATTGGAAACATATGCCCAAATCATCAAATCTTTCACAATCTACCTTCAAAACATTACCAAGCATAGACACAACTATGGCATCACAAATGAGACTGCTCCCAAGCACTTAACAACATTCCTTTCGTTGTTTCTACATATTCTCTGTTTTTAGCAAACAATGCCAAATATCTCTAGGAGGCCAACATTCCATCTAATCAGGTGATTCCTTTTCTATCATAATGCATTTACACAATCCCAATATAGATTCTCAGGCCTATTTTGATCCTTTTCAACATACTATAAAATTTTATACACTTATTTCACAAAACATAGTAGAACCAACATGATGTCTACTAGTAAAAGCCCTTAAATAGGTCAACTTATCAAAGCAAGTCATCATAGAACTACTCACTAATCCACCAAACCTACAAACAGTCTTAGGCCATGTGTAGAAACTCACAAATAAACAAGTTTCAAGATGGGAAACCCATCAATACACAAAATCAGTAAAAACATTTGATTATAGGGTGAAAACACACCAACCATGAGGGTTTCTTTAATGAAACATTTGCAAAACCTCTACTACTCCATCCAACAATTGAAACATGCTTCATTATGTCTACAAATTATTTTGAAATCATTTCTAAGCTCCTCTACATGTTTCCTCAAACCCTACTTGAAAACACCATTTTTTTGAATGAGAAAATTCAGAATTTTGTTCATGCAATAGTATCCCGACTTCTTATTTCTATTTACCCCTGCCACACACATCTTCACATTGAAAAGACACTAAATATGATCCATTCCACTAACCTACTAGCCCTACATCGGTGGAATGGCTAAGAATCACTTTTTAGACTCTCTAAACAATTCTAAGGAAACCACATATGGAGACTTAGGAAACTAAGTTCAAATTAGATTGATTATTTGAATTACAATTCCTACAACTTTCAAGAATGAAATAAGTCTCTTTCCCTAACAAGAATCAAATCTTAGAACATGCTTGAATCACTATGCAACCTGAAAACAAGAATAGAAAAGGTTTCCAAAATAATTGAGCAGAGGTTTTTTTATTAATTTTTGTGGATTTTTGGGATAGAAGTTCTTCCTTTCTCGAGCTTACAATTCTTTTTAAAGGTGTCTAAATCAGTTGAAATAATTTCCTCTTCATCTTCATCAACCCATCCTTGCCCTTCCACAAAAAAGACTCTTCATTTTCCTGCTTTTGTGCAATTTTACATTTTTACAATAATTGATAACTTTTGTTATAAAAAGCAACTTTTCAATAATATCACCTAGTGACCTATTTCATGGTGAAAATACATTGAAATTCATCATTTAATGACCTTCACTCATCATATTTAATTGAACATTACAAATTGAACAAATTAGCCTTTTGAAGGAATTTCATGACCTAGGTGTTCCTGCAACAGTTTTTCATGTTACAACCTTACATTGTCAATGGACATTTTAAATCACACAATTCGATACACTTTCCTATTACATTTTTAAACCACATCTCTTTGAGGAATTTTGTTAAATTTAACAATTGACTTTCTTTGTATATGCTTCCAAAGCTTTCATTGAGTTATGCTTCCAAAGCTTTCAATTAGTTAATTTGAAAACTTAGCACTTTTTGCACAGGTAAAATTATTCGTAATGCCAAAGAAATGAACTGTTAAAAGGAAAAAACTAACAAATGATTAGCTCCAAGCCATCAAAGATAAAGAGAAAAAATGGATGAGGAAATTTCGTGAAAAGCAGAAATTGGGAACGATTGATGAAAACAAGCCAGTTGAAGAGGAACCTCAACTATCAAAAAGAGAAAAGAAATTGGCAGCACAAAAGGGCACAAATGTGAAAGAGTCGTGCTAGGGGAGATGTAGATACCGTAGTGGGAGACACACCATCTACCGCAAGTGAATACGAACGGACACCATTAAGCACAAGAGAATATGGAGGGACACCATCTACCACAAGTGAGTATGGTTGGACACCATCCACCACATCTAAAGTTGAGAGTACATCATCACTCAGAGTTGAGGAACAAGGTATGCCATCATCTCCATGTGAACCTCAAGGTATTTCTTCTATTCCACCCTTGATCGAAGATATGCAATCTACCCCACCTCAATTAAATATTGATGAAATTGCTAATGCTGAGATGTATGTACCTAAGAGAACAACACCTAGAATTTTGTATAGAAAGCCAAAGTTTTTGATTAATATTGATGAGGATATTTTGCAACACATGGAAGGTAAGATTCTAGAATGCACTTGTAGAAGATATACTGATAAGATTTGGCAAATGTTCTTTAAAAGGATAAACGAGACTATAAGATGTCAACTATTTGTTCAAATGATGCGGGGTTTAAAGTACATAAACATCATGAAGACTCTTGGGTTGAGAACATTGAATGCATCAAGTGAAAACACTATTGTGAATAATCTAATGGATGCTTATGATAGTGTGGGTAAGAGCTCACACTCAAAGGATTGTAATGTCACCCGACATGTCATTACATCGACTTTGGTAAGCTATCAAACAAAGAGATCTCGCCTCATTAAAAAGACAAGTGAAAAAATGGGAATTAGTAGAAAAACTTTATCAAACGCCATTCAAAGGCGGACAAGAATTGAGAGCACCGATTCAAATGAATTATGGGCATTCTCGGGGAGACTGCCACACAAAGATAAAAAAGTTGTTGAAGCATTGAGAACACTAATTGAAGATTATTGGAAGAATAATACAAGGCCATCTCCAAATCAAAGGGATGTCAGTAAGAAGGAGAATTGAGTAAAACCGCGAGAGCCACATCCAAAGCATTTTTTGGATATGACTCAAACCCAATTTTTTCATAAATTTCAAAATTCTTATCCTCAAATTAGTATTTCTCAAAGATTTTTTGAAATGATTAAACCTTTTTATGTTAAGATAAATCACACACACACTACTTGTTGCTATAAACTACATATTGAATTCTCTAATCATTATGATGTTTATCGTTCTATATGTTTACATTTGCATACTAACGATGTTTTGCAGGATTGTGGCATAGAATCCCCACCAAAATCTTCAAGAAAGTTCTTATCAAAAACTTAATGTGAAATAGAGGATGGCCAAATATTCTATAGGACAGCATGTTTGGATGGTTCATGCGAGCGTTGTGGTGGCTTGCAATGAACGCTAGTATGTCAGCATATGGAAAGAACATATGAGGCAGGACAAAAACTAGTAGAGTTTAGGAAGTATAAAATAGTGGCATATGCTACAAAAGATGGGTCTAAAGAAAAAAGGTGTAAGTTGGTTATTTAGAAGATTCCAGTGTATTAGTTCATGTCCATGTTTCATGAGAATCTAGTGTATGAGTATGCAAGGCATACCCATAGAGCCCGATGGCTGGACAAACAATTCAAGCTATGCAAGGACACCTTTCCACTAGGTAGCATAGTATCAGTGGTTGAATTTGCAGAGAACTACACTCTACAACCACAACGTGAGGTGTAGTCACAGTATTATAACTCCACACAGGTTTCGATATTTGTGCACATAGCATTCATACATGCAGCTGAAAGTACATAGGACGAAAGGAAGGTATTGAGGGAGTATCACTTTTATATTAGTAATGATCGCACACATTCTCTAGAGTTCATGCAAGCTTGCTTCTAGATGTTCTACAATCATTTGGATCAAAGGGGCATATCATATGATCGGCATATACTATAGTTAGATAACTATGCAACACAGTTCAAGAACGTGTGCATGCTCTATTGGTTGTGCAGGATGCATCTCACTACACTTGTTCAACATATGTGGAACTTTTGTGAGGCCAGACATGGAAAGGGAGAGCATGATGGTGCAGGAGCATGCGTGAAAAGAGCATTAGCACGAGAAGAGTTAAAGTATAAAGATAATGCACAGTTGATAGATGCAAGGTCAATCATCGAGTGGTGTAATGGTTTGATGGGTCCAGGTAATGAAGGTACATCTTCAGTTCATAGATTTTTTTGGTTGATGGATGATACTAACATTGCACCATATGAGGATTGTTGTACACTAATAGGATCAAGTGAGTTGCACTCTTTCCTTAGCTCAAATGTAGGTTCATGGAGTATTGATACATGTAAGATGGAATGCTTTTTTTCTTCATGTACAATGCAAGCCTGGAATGATTGTGACTTAGGGGAGTGGGTTGACAAATGGTTGACAAGTTATCTTAGCCCACTTCACACGTAATGCCCTCTGATGGCATTTGAACTAACATGGATGGAATCATCAGTCGACTTTGACCATGTATTAGATCTAGTTCAACCAGGTAATATATCTACTTTCTTAGTATTTGAAATTTCATATTGTTATCTTACTTTGTACTGTATTCATAATGTTGACTAATTTCAAGAGATATGCCGCACATATAAATGCAAGGCATGTTTATGTAGTTATTGTAGATAAAGACAATGAAGAGGGTACAAAATATTACTTGTGTTGTGTTGAGGCAAAAAAGAAATTGGAAGCCCCAATTATAGATGGAGAAAACATTGAATACCCTACAGGCTCAGTTGTTGTTACTGGAACGTGGTTGAGAAGGTACCCACATAAGAGTGTTAAACATTGGTTATTTGAGGAATTTGACACGCATCATAAGATTCTTCATTACTCAAACCTTGATGTGGGATCCAATGTTTGTTTGAGCAAATATGGGGGTAGACCTTTGAACAAGACCTTGTGGAAGGTCTGTGAGTCTGAATGAGGCAATACTTGACACAATAAAGAGTAGAGCAGACCCAAATGGTTCATTGGATTAATTTGTAAGTATATGCATAATGATTCTTATTAATTTATACTTGTATCCATGTCAGTTTGGTTGATGCCAATGCTATCATCTTATTTTACTTTGTGTATCTGTATGTAACCATGCAAATATAAATTGGTGTCCCCTTGCATAAAATGCAGATTTATGAGCCATCCAAGAGAATCTCAAGCAGAAAAGCAATGCAACATCCTTATTTTGATGATCTTGAAAAATCTAAATTATGATTTTAAGCCATTAAAAAAGTGCGTGCAAAGCTTGATGATGAAATTTCAAGTTATTCATTTGAATTTAACCTTATCATGACCACCTATGACGTAGACATTATAAGAGCATCTCGAATTTCAATAAATTCTATTCATAAGAGCATAGACAAGGCAGTGAACTCTTTGAAAAAATTCCTCAAAGAAATGTGGTCTCATGGTGATGGAATGGCATGATGAATGGCATGACAAGCAAATTGTTGTGGATTGTCATGGCATTCCACCACCATTGAGACCACATTTCTTTGAGGCTTTTTTTCAAATAGATTGCTGCCTTTTCTATGCTATTGCTTATTAGTATGCTTTGATAGATTTTTTCTAATCATGCATAGATTTTTTGAAATCACCTATTTTAGGCTTTTAGCCATAGCAACAAGGAAGTGAACTGTTTGTTAGAATTCTTTGGTAAACATGTATGATTAATGTACTAGGATAGAGAAGGCATCGAACTGTTTGAAAAAATGCCTCAAAGAAATGTGGTCTCATGGTGATGGAATGCCATGAAAATCCACAACAATTTTCTTGTCATGTGATGCATAGGGGATGGGACTTTAGTCAAAACTCAAAGTTTCAAGGATTACAGTGATGCAATCTCAAACACTCTTCCAGGCACCCTGATCGAGACAAGCCTCAATAGTGCACTTATAACTTAGATGCTTTCCTAATGGACCCAAACCCTTGGAGTGATCTCAACGAACTCAAAAAAACTTTTCTTGAATGGTTTCAAAGCCCCAAACCTTTGTCTTAGACAAAACTCACTTTTTGCACCTTGACTAGGCTTCTAGCGATGGTTTTTTGACTTTTCAATCAACTTTCCCAAAGGAATCCTCAATATAATGAATGATTCAGATGTGATTCATGATTATACATAACATATCAAATCATTTATGGCACTTATTCTGGATCAAACCTACCAAAATCTGTTGTTTCCTCAAATTTAAGGCCTAATTAGCCCACTTTTTCAAAGTAACCCCTCTCTAAACTTATCCCCTGACTATGAAACTTTCAAAAGTATTTTAAAATGTTCCCAAACCAAATATTTTCAAGGTATTAGTCTTCTTTGACACTCTCAACACCCTAAATCACAAAACCCTCAATAAATTGCTCCAAAACTAGGGCCTATTGAAAATTAACTTTCCCAACACTTCCAAAACCTTCTCTTGGACTTTTCACCAATAACTAAACATATCTAAACACATTCAACTCAGAAATATACCTCTTATTAAGGTAGATCTCCTGCTGCTACACTTTAGGCACCATTTTCATGCCCTTTTCCTTGCTAAAACTTGGTGTACACCCAAGAATCATTCTTTCCTGCACAATAAATTGTTAGATCTGTATAATAAAAGTTAGATATGATCCATTTGACAAGTTTTCAGTCACACTCTCCCATGAAATGGATCATTTATTCATGAAGACTCTCAAAACTAGTGAAAAATCTATACTTTTTGAGGACAATCAACAATATAACACAAGAAACTGATCCCCAACGTTATTAGGTCATTCAAAAGGTTAAATTTATGTAAATAAAAGTTCTTAAACTATCCAAATGAGAATGAAACCAAAAGGAATCAGAGATTCATCAAAAAAACTCAAGAAAATGCAAAAAGATTGAAGTTTTTATTGATTTTCTATAGCAGTTCGTACAACACTTGCAATATCAGCCAACCCTCCTTACAAATGCTTTCTCTAGGCTTATAGACTCATCCTACAGTTTTCCCAACCGATTAGAATTGATTTTATTACATTATTGTGATTAAAACTCCTAAAACTCTCAAAAATTTGAATTTCCAACATTGCAATTTATTAACTCCTATTAACTATAAAGCTTCCAAAACTATTACATATCATCATTCAAACTTATTTAACCTAATTAAAACATCATATACCTATTTAAACTCCTAGAACATCATTGTTCCATTTACAAGTCAATTTGGTCCTATGGTCCTTATCAGGACCCTTAGGACTTTTGATCTTCCTGTTACACTCATCCATGCCAAATGCCATTATAGGCTTCAAAATTCTATAATTGATGCTCTGGAAATGTTTATAGGCCTTCAAGACCCTTGCCATCTCTTGAATCTCCAAATGATCCTCAAGGAGCTTGGGTGCTCCTGCACCATCATGGCATTCCACCACCATGAGACCACATTTCTTTGAGGCATTTTTTTCAAACAATTCATTCCCTTGTCTATGCTATTGCTTACTATTATGCTATGATATATATTTTCTAAGCATCCATAGCTTGTTCGAAAGCACTTGTTTTAGGCTTTTAGCCATAGTAGCAAGGCAATAAACTGTTTGGCTAAATGCTTTGATAGACATGTATGAAAAATGTGTTAGCATAGACAAGGCAGTGAACTCTTTGAAAAAATGCCTCAAAGAAATGAGGTCTCATGGTGATGGGATGGCATGACGAATGCCATGACAAGAAAATTACTATGGATTGTCATGGCATTCCATCACAATTGAGACCACATTTCTTTGAGGCTTTTTTTCAAATAGTTTGTTTCCTTTTCTATGCTATTGCTTATTAGTATGCTTTGATAGATTTTTTCCACAAGCATCCATAGCTTTTTTTGGAAGCACCTATTTTAGGATTTTAGCCATAGCAACAGAAGTGAACTGCTTGATAAAATTTTGGTAAACATGTATGATAAATGTAGTAGCATGACAAGCAATGAACTATTTGAAAATGACTCAAAGAAATGGTCTCATGGTGATGGAATGCCATGACAATCCATTAACAATTTCTTTTCATGGCATTCCACCAATTAAGAGACCACATTTCTTTGAGGCTTTTTCAAATACCTCATTCCCCTTGTCTATACTATTGTTTACTATTATGCTATGATAGATTTTTCTAAGCAAACTATAGCTTGTCTCGGAAGCAATCGCTTTTTAGGCTTTTGAAATACAGCGCAAAGGCAATGAACTATCGGCTAAATGATGTGATATACGTATGAAAAATGTTAGCATGACAAGCAAGGAACTCTTTTAAAAAAATGCTCAAAGAAATCAGTCTCATGACCCGGGATGGAATGCCATGACAATCAAATGCTTTGATCGTTGTGGCATTCCATCGTGTCATGAGACCCTCATTTCCTTTGAGGCATTTTTTCAAAGAGTTCATTTGTCTATGATACGTTACTATTATGCTTTTTGATGATTTTTTCCAAGCATCCAAAGCTTGGTTTGAAAGCACTTGTTTTAGGCTTCAACCATAAAGCAACAAGGCAACACTTGAACTATTTGACAAAATGCTTTGGTAGACATGTATGAAAATGTGGTAGTATAGACATGTTGAACTGCTTGAAAAATGCCTCAAAGAAATGTGGTCTCATAGAATGTCATGACAAGCAAATTCAATTGGCAACTACTCCTAGTTATTAGTTATGCAATGTGAAGTAATTGCATAACTACTTAGGTTGACTTTGTAAAAACTATATTGCAATTGAAATTTTTTCATCTATTAGTATCTAGTTGTTAGTTATGCAATGTTCTTCATTGAAAGATGTGCAATGCAATGTAATCAACGTTATGAATATAAACTACAAAAATCTATTTTTTACTAAGTTACCGGTTCATTTTTGCGTTCGGGATCGGGTTTGAGAACCCGGTTCACCGGTTCTGGAAATTTTTTTTGGGGGTTGGGTTCGTTTTGGGTTCGGTCATACAAAAACATATAAAGATCAGAAATATATACATATTTGTAGCAGTAATCAAGTTCAGAATACACCACCATATTAATAGTCAAATAACATAGCAAAAATACACCACCACTTTCATTGTGAAATATTAAAATATTAGTGATCTACTCGAATGTCATGATCCAAAATTATAAATTAAAGTTCAAACATAAAAATGTCAAGTGTTTATAATTAGCCATTATTGATCATTGATCAATCTGAAAAGTGTGAACATTTTTCTGTGTGGAAGGAAAACAAGAAAATAGTGTTACATAATTATTTACATTATGAAAGAGCCAAAACCTTTTTCTTGTAGATCATAGAAGAATCTCAGTGATTTTTTGGGTGTCCTTGCCTTGGAACAGAACTATCTTGAGCCATGAATGATTGACCAAGAATTGTGAGAAATAAATAAGATAAATCACATGCAACTTGTTGCAATTTCGTTCCCTGGGAAATAGGGTAAAGTTTTCTTTTCAGGGATAATCTCCTTTAGAGTTTGAATGCATTGATAATTTTCAAGATAGACTTAGCCAAATATGTCATCTAGGTTTGAAGCTTTTAGGTAAAATGTTTGCTTCTTAAAATTTTGTTCAAAATACAAGATGCATGCTCTCCTCCCTTAGGGAAGAGAAGGCCTATCAAACCTAACACTCTTATGCAACACTTCTTAAGTTCTTGTTGATGCAGTATTAGATGCGAAGTTTCAAAATATGCATGGTTATATAAATTCTCATCTCATGACTATCATTGCATCAAATTAAGAATTTTCAATCCTTTATGGTCTAGACAAGAGAAGTATGGAGTAGTGTTCCAATGCTAAGGTCTTATTGTGAATCTCTTTGCTATGAGTGGTTCAAAAATGAGGAATCTGTCTTCTACACCAAATGAGAAATATTCACAATATGTGGTAGGAAGGAATAAGTCCATAAGATTGAGTATGCAAGAACTGAGAATTGCAAAATTGGCTTACATTTGACTTCCAAACACATAAATTTTCACACTTTTTGATGTTCACATGTAATTCAAAAAATATATGTGCATAAGTTGTAAAGTATACACCTGAATACACGTAACTCATATCTATTGAACCATGAATTTATAATTTGCAAATATGGACACCATCGATAAAAAGATTTGTATTAAGCAAATAGCCATGTATGCATACATCAATATATGTTGATATAAGTATAAAATATAGTTACAAAATAGCCATATAGGCATTCAATGTCAAATATATCCAATACAAAATATGTAGAAAATTTCCATTAGGCATACAACAAAGGGCTCTATGCATTCAAAATTCATTTCTCTCCATGCTCTGGTTCAAATACAATTCTCTTTCCCTTTGTTGGGCAATCCGATGGCGATAAGTCTATCACCCATTTCTACTGTGCTCGAGGAGTGCTCCTGCTGCTCCTCCTAGTGTTTAGCTTCTAGTGAAGTTTCAACTGTTACAATAAGAAGTAAAGACATTAATATATAGAAATTACATTATAAAAATTAATATATTTAACAAAATAATCACTTATGGCCATCTCACGATCACTCTCCTCAATGGAAATATTTTCACGTCAATGCTCAGGCGTGCTCAAGCCCTGTATAAACCATCCAAATAGAAATTAAACTACGAATCAATAATGGTTTGATTTTTCACTAGAACTAGTTCATCTATAACAATGAATGTAAATTGAAATTTAGTAATTTGCCTCATACCTCCCTTATCAGAGCCATTGAGGATTGTATAGTGGAGGAAACACCAATATCCATTTCCCTTGTAACGTTTGGCGGTGTTTCTGTCACCAACACCTAAAAATAAAACAACAAATTATTCAATCACAAAAAAGTTACAATAGCGATCCATGTGATGGCTTATAATGTATGAGATCTAATGAATAAAATTTTGAGTACAAGTATTAAACAGATATATTTCTGATTATTAGTTATCGAATTTGAAGTTACAATGCTTTGATTTTGAATGATCTGTGTAATGCAACGTAAGGTCAACAATGGGTAAGTGCACCAAGATGGTTCCCAAAAAGGAGGCTTAAGTGGCCACTTTTTTCT
>VDFB02170019.1:0-10282 GCA_007258455.2 Sequoia sempervirens | reverse complement strand
ACAATGGTCATTAACCTGCAGTCAGAAAATTAACATTAATATGGAGACTTTTTAAATTAATTTATTCCCATGCCTTAGGCTCGAAAATTTACCTTCAGTTGGTTAAATAATTAAATTGCTGCGAAAAAGCAAGCTGAAAGTAAAGGGATGAAGTTGAAAATTTTAGCCAGAACTTTTGCTAAGATGAAAGGACAGAAGAAGAATGGCGAATCAACTTGACTGAACATCAAACCTCAGAAAAAGACTGCTGGCTGCAAATCAGATTTAAATTCTGATAATTTAGAAGTGCGCCTCTTCTGAACAGAAGAAATTTCAACTTCCAATAAATCTTTTCTCTTTCCTGCGAAAATTCTTCCTCAGCATAACATTACTTTTCTCTCTGGAAAATTTGATCTTGCCTACTGAACAATCAACTGCCAGATAATTTCGAGAAAGATCAAATTTCTCTTCAGCTGTGTGTAAAAAAAAATGAGTTGCTGAAACTCATTATAATGCTGAAGGATTTAATTTATTTAGCAAATGCCTTTTCTTCTCTTGATCTCGATTTGTTTTCATTTATTCAAACAGGCAAGTTTCCTTTATTTTTCGAAAAGAATCAGTCTCGAGCTTATCCGGACAAATCTCATTGATCTTCAAAAATTCGATTTTTGCTTGAATGTTTATCTTTGATTTTTTCGAATTTTGAAAGAAAATATTAAACATTTAATTAAATTCGACCTTTCCAAGTTTTAAATTCATGGCGAATTTAATTTTCCCCTTCGGATTTCATCTTTGGCCGGCACAATTTATTTTCTTCCAACTCTCGTCCGGTGAATTCGATTTTGTCCAACGCATTTAAATTTCCGAGAGAGGGACAATTATTAAAGTATTAAAATATTTTAATTTATTCCCAACCTGCTTCGTTTTGTTCCATATACAGCCTTTATAATTTTATGCTGTGATCCTATTTTAGCTTAATTGTAATTGAGTCATTTTTCTTTCTCAATAAAGCCAAATTTTCTCTTGTTTAGTCAATATTTCTCGCGAAAAATCCTTTGTCTCCTGGATGCCCTATCTAAGCACTTCCTTGACGCTTGACAAATTCTTCTTCCTTCTGGCCAAGGGCGATCCTTCCTTTCTCCCTGCCTTGTGCATTTTTCTCTGGCCAAAATTGTCAATTTTTCCTCTAGACATCCAAGACTTTAGGCAAAATTCAAATTTCTCTTCACTTTTGTGCTAGGCACACTTCATTTTATTCCTTGCCATAGCCTAACTTCTTTAGCACTTGTCCTTTCAAACTTAGCACTTAGCCTCTTGAAAACGTCATGATTCCTAGCCAAAATCTCCATTTTTTCATCCTTTGACCTCTATACTTAGGCAAATTTTCGAATTTGTCTTAGCTAGGCACCAAACACTTAGCAAAAATCATTATTTTCTCCCTTGATAGACCATGGCGGACTTTCCAACCCTTTTGGACAAGCATCTTGGACGTCCCTCTTTTCTAGGGCGGACTTTGGATGGTCTTTGCATCATCTCTCTTGAACATGGTGGACTTCTAAAGCTCTTAGCATTTGCCTTAATACTTTATCCTTTGGAAATGATTCTCCACCTTTCTAGGCTCTTACACTTAGCAAAATTTCAAAATTTTCCTTGGTAGGCACCAATACTTAGTGAAATTTTTGATTTTTTTCCCTTCTCATGTGCCTAGGCAAACTTTCCAACCTCTTGGCATGTGCATGGCGGACTTCTTAAGCTCTTGGCACTTCCTTTCAAATGGATGGCGGACTTCCAAACCTTTTGGCATCATCCTCCTTGAGGCAAAGGCGGACTTCATAACCTTTTGGCACTTGACATCCTTGACCATGGCGGACTTTGGAGGGGGCTAGGATATTGAGGGCGGACTTTGTGAGTTCTTGGCACTTTTCCCTTGAGGCTGGGCGGACTTTCAAACCCTTTGGCATGTGCATGGCGGACTTTGAAGAGTCCTTGACATTTTCCTCTTACTGCTGGGCGGACTTCATGAGCTTCCAGACCTTCATACTTTCCTTCCGTCCCATATTTCAAGGACCTCCTTCATGGCGAATTTCAGACTTGAACAAATTTCTCATGAATTTCATCTTTTTCGAGTTGATTTTCTGTGATTTTGCCCCTCAGATCTGACTGGTTTTGACTGATTTTTCCAAAATCTGGTCTGATTTTCTCATGCTTTTTACTTGTTTTTTTCCAAATTTTTCAATGATTTTTCAATTTTCTCTTTGATTTTCTGAGTGATTTTTCGATTTTTTTGGACTTCTGAGTGCATTTTTGGAATTCGAGACCTTCTCAAATATAGAAACTTTCCAAAAATAAAAACTTTCTAAAAATAGAAAAAGCAAAACCCTAAAAAATAGGGAACCCTGTTTGGTCCCAATAAAAACGAAAAAGCGAAAAAGCAAGATTTCCTAAAAAGTAGGAAGTCTCAGAATTGGCCGAATTCACAGGCAATTTTCGTTTCCTGGGCCTTCTGAGCGCTTCCATGACATCTACGCACTGATTCAAGCATGGATTACTGACTTGGCTCGGGTAACTCTCGGCAAATTGACTTGAAACTCTTAACAAGGTGATCTCACGAAACCGTTGCAAGGAGACAAAACCCTAAAAACAAGCAGACAACTTGGGATCCCCATTGGCAATGGGGCGATGTGTGAAAGGTCACAACGAGGGTTCATTAGCCACAAAAACATATAAAAATCAGAAAGATATACATATTTGCAGTAGTAATTAAGTTCAAAATACACCATATTAATAGTCAAATAACATAGCAAAATACACCACCACTTTCATAGTCAAATATTAAAATATTAGTGATACTCAAATGTCATGATATAAAATTACAAATTGAGTTCAAACATAAAATGTCAAGTGTTTACAATCAGCCATTAGTTCCTCTTGTAAGCAATTTTCTTTGGATAGCAAAATCTGATTGCACACGTTGTCAAGGATAGGAATGAGGGAGAAGTGGTGTATGAATAGCGATTGGAGTACCATCTGTAGAAGTTGTACCATGTCAGCCATGGTCATCCATCTATTGGTCCATTTGTCCAACTTCAGTTGCAATTTGGAAATGACCATATCCAAGTGCAGAGGAAGTCCTAAATGCATCATGGGTAATTTTTTTTCTTTAAATTATAATATCTCGATAGTTTCCTGTTTTCTCCTGCATGGTTGGGAAAATAATGCCAGATTCTAAGCATTCATTAAATGTACAAAAGCTTGCTGATATGCATCTAGGATTTTTTTAATATTAGTGATTTCTCACCTGATCATTAAAGAGAATAAGTATGTCATTTGCAAAGTGAAAGTTGGTGAATCTAGGTCCTCTATCATTCAACAAAAGGCCATATATTCTTCCCTTTTCTTTTGCACCAGAAAGTAGTTTTTTCAACAAGTCACTGATTATGATAAACAGATAGGGACTGAGATAATCTCCTTGTCTAAATCTATTGGAAAATAGAACCCTGAACCACAGTGCCAAAATCAAACCCACAGTCAGCTTTTGTACCCTGACTGAACCCACAGTCAAAATTTTGAGCCCTGCCAGTATTTAAACTGAACCCGAACCGAATGTCAATTTGTACCTAACTTGAATCGAACACTGGGCTAAACTGAGTGAACCAGTAACTTAGGGTCAGATACATGACCTCAATACATTAGACTAGAATTATGATAAAATCACATGATACAACAAATGTCTATGTGGAGGTAAATCAAAGTAAGTCTAGCCTGCCAACAGGTAGGGCACTACATCATTCTTCTTCCATATGCCCAACTTTATTTATCTATTTATTTTTCAGAACCACTCATCTTAAATTAATTTTTAAGTGCTAGAATCACATAAAAATGTGGCTTTGATAGAACCCCCTCCAAATGGTGAGGAAAGCAAGCATCTCTGGTTTTGCAAGTATTGGCAAAGAATCTACATCTTTTCTATCAGCAATAGTATGTTCTGCTAAATCCTTGCTAAAAATGCCAAGTTATCTTAACTATTAAGAATAATAGTCTACTTGATAGGTTGATTTGCAATGCATTTTCCAGAGAAAAGAGATTGCAAGAAGGTGAATAAGTGCTCTTAATCTAGCTGGTTCTTTTGTTGTTCCATGTTGTTTATGTTATCATTGTACAAGTGAAGACACACTTCTGTTCTTGCTTTGATTCCTTTTACTTTCCATTTGGCATCTGCATTTATTTTTGTTCATTCTAATTGGATGTATCAGCTGCTCGACCAAGGGATTTGAGTTTCCTAGGCTTTTATTTATTAGCTGTTTTTCATTGCTGCCCAATTCTCGAAATCTTTTTTATCTAAGGATATGTTTCCATTTCATCTCATCTATGTCGTGTTACTGAGGCTTCTTTTTAAAAGTTCTACATAAACAATTACTTCCAAAGTTGAAAAGTTTTTCTAGCATCCTGATGAATTCTGCCCTTTCGTTCTTGGTTTTTGGAGAGTTTAAATCCTTTGGTTGTATTATAATTGCCTTTTTATATAGCAAATGCGATAAATAGATAGAAATTTGTTTTTCAACCATGCCAGCCGTCATTTCTATACTCTTTATATGCTTTCTTCTTGTGTGCATTGTTCATAATTTTTCCCTGATCTTCTGGAGTCTATTTGAAAATTTACATCTCTTTGTTAATTATTTATAATTATGTTTTCCTCTACTTTGCATGTATGAGAAATGTGTAGAATGTTTTCAACTAGCCTGCTAGTAGTTGCTTCTATAACTTGCTCTTTCTCTTTATGTATTATCTACTTTTATACTAACCAATTCAGTAATGCTATGACCTGCAAACTCAATAAACAAATACAGACATCTCTATTTTGGAGTTGCAAACTAAATTTTTTGTTTTGTTTCCAGCCGTATTGTGTGGATTTTCAAGTACCTCGCTCAAAAGTTATTTGTAAGTAGACTTACTTTTGGAGGTGTTCTAAATATCCTTTAAAAGTATTTGTTCTCTGTTGACGGTATATTGGTCTGTCAGGTATGGATTAGATCATGGGATGTTTCTGTTCACGTTTGTGGTTGTATTCTTTGGAATGAGGACTAATTGATAAAATCGAAATGGAAAAAAACTATTTTCTACATCAGGTTTCCCTTTTGCAAAAAGCATTGTAAATGGGCATTGTTGTCGTATTGAAGATGCCATTTGCAGGTGAATGCTGCTCTGATTGAAACGCTAAAGAAGGGAACTAGCTTTGGTGCCCCATGCATTGGAGAAAATATTCTAGCGGAGATGGTTATAAAGGCAGTGCCTAGCATAGAGATGGTCCGATTTGTCAATTCAGGAACAGAAGCATGCATGAGCATGTTACGCTTGGCATGGGCATTTACTCGGAGAGAGATCATAGTTAAATTTGATGGTTGTTACCATGGTCATGCAAACCCTTTCTTGGTAAAAGCAGGCAGCGGTGTTGCAACTCTTAGGCTTCCCGATTCCCCTGGTGTCCCAAAAGCTACTACATATGAGACTCTTATTGCACCCTTCAATGATATGCAGGCTGTGGAGGAACTGTTCAGTCAAAACAAAGGAAAAATTGCTGCTGTGGTTTTCGAGCCTGTGGTAGGCAATTCGGGGTTCATTGTTCCTAAAAGAGAGTTTTTGGAGGGGCTAAGGGAGCTTACAAATGCAGAAGGAGCACTTCTGGCCTTTGATGAGGTTATGACAGGCTTCAGGATAGCATATGGAGGTGCCCAAGAGTATTTTGGCATCACCCCAGATCTTACAACACTTGGGAAGATCATTGGTGGAGGCCTTCCAGTTGGGGCATATGGAGGCAGAAGGGAAATAATGGAGATGGTAGCCCCTGCAGGCCCAATGTACCAGGCTGGAACATTAAGTGGAAACCCACTTGCAATGACTGCAGGGATAATCACTCTTCAAAGGTTGCAACAACCTGGTTGTTACGAGTATTTGGATAAAATAACTGGTCGTTTAGTACAAGGTCTGCTTGAAGCTGGGAGGAATGCAGGTCACAAAGTCTGTGGTGCACACATTAGCGGAATGTTTGGCATTTTCTTTACAGAGGGGCCTGTGTACAATTTTACAGATGCAAAAAAGAGCGACACTGCCAAATTTGCAAGGTATTTTAGAGGCATGTTGGAACAAGGTGTATACCTTGCTCCCTCACAGTTTGAAGCTGGTTTTACTAGTTTAGCCCACAGTGAACAGGATATAGATTTCACCATAGCTGCTGCAAGAAGGGTTTTTGAAAGTATATGAAATCCTTTTTTATTTTTCTCAAATATTGAAACATATGAAATCATTGTTGAAGTATCTATTCGGTTAAATTGTTTTGATTTAGTCTCCTTTGTCCTTATTTTACTTTCTTGAAGGAGCTAATATCGGTTAGAATGCTTAGGTCACAATCATTATAAGTTTTTTTAACGTTCTCATTATGGAAGGTTGAGATTCCTTATAAAGTAATGGTTGACAACAACTCAGAAAACTATTTTATTGTGGCTTGAATAATTGAGCAGCACTTACTTGGCTAGGATGAAAACAAAATAATAGTTGATGTTGTACTATCTAATGCTTTATGGATGTGGCATATCCAATAGAGAAATAGCTAAAGAGAGAGCTCATGCAGTCAGTATAATTTCACCAGCCAATAATAAAAAGGCGCCAACAACAGATACTTGGTTAAAGGATATAATCTAGATTTTGAAGTTGTCTCAGCATAGTTTCCCTTCATTGGTTATGCAGTAGAAGATAACACAAGGAAGAGGCATGGCCAATCTCCATGGAAAATGGTATACAAAATTTGTATAAAATTAAAGATACGATAATTGATTGAACGTTATAATCAACATGTTGTATGGACATTATGAAATGAAATAAATTGAATCAAAAAAGCTATGGCAATGTTACAAGTACTCCTTGATATGATGGCGTCGACAATTAATGAGGAGGAACCCTATGTAGGATATAATAAGTAAAAATTGGAATTAATTGATTTTTTAATATAGCTTTAAGATATGGTTGCATATATTTTAATAAAGGGAATTCTTGAAATTCAAACTAATCAATTTGTGAGTTATTATCTTATAATTATATATTTTTTTGGAAGTATTTTAACATTTTAAAATGATTTATTATATGTAATAAAAATTTATATGTACAATTTACAAATTGATAGAACTATTTTTATCAACCAAATTTATTTAAAAAACGCAAATATTATAATAGAAATTCTCCAAAATTATTCATCTTATCCAATTATTTAACACTCATTTGAGTACGCTTATTCCCATGCACAGACCATTTTCTAAGGCTTAGCCCCTTTGCTATCATGGGACTAGTTTGCAATCACAATCTTATTCTCATAGTTGGTAGACTTGTCTTTCCCTAATTCAAAATCTTAAGTTCAAATTTGATCGACTTACCACCTTTATGCTTCCCACAAGCAGTTTTGACTAGACATGAGTTTGCACAATATGTTTTTTGTCTTTTATTTAGAAGTATTCAATGCATTCATTCCATGCATCAAGGGATCATCAAACCAGAAAGACAAATAATTCAATTTACTCATTTCAATTGGTAACCATTTTAGAAGCATTTGCATTGAGTAAATATTCGTGTTTCTTAAGACAAATGTGTAAATTTTAGGGTTTGCTAGACAAATGCGCTGAGATTTATAAAGCTTTTGTTCTTTTGTCAAGGACATTTTCACAACTACAAAATTGATTGTGTAAGTTTGAATTTGAACTAGAATTATGCATTTGATCTTTGTTAATTTTTAGCATTTCACTTTTGTCTCACCTTGAAGTATGCAATCGATTCTTGCATACAAATGGGACCTTGTTCTTGATTTTCACATAGTAGGGATAATTATTCCTTTGTGTTGAACCATGTATGGATGACGAGTCAACACCTTTTGAACTGATTGAGGACAAGAAGTAATCATGCATGTATTCCCTAAAATGTAAATATAGTGTTACATTGCTAAATTGTTTTTGGACATGCAATTTGTGCTAGAAGATGTTTAACTTGTGTTGACTAAATGTTCTAAATGAATTATGGTTGTCCTTAAATACAATAGCCTAGCATGTAATTAAACTATTTTTGACCCATAATCTACCAAGGATATTCCTTAGGTTAGTCACCACCTTATAAAACTTAAAACAAGATTACATTTGGGGGCAATTAGTTGATTGAATTCTATGAACAAGAATTAAACTATAGCAAGGAACAAATTCGAGGGAGAGACACCATGAAAAAGGAGACAAGAAATAATGTGAAGCCCCTTAAGGAAAAAACTAATTAAATGTGAGTCATAGTCACTTAAGTAACTACAAGTTATTATTTCAATTCATCTTCAATCTATAAACTTGCTTCAAAGCTTACAAACACTCTCCCAAGATTAATTACAACTTTTCCCTAGGCCTTTACAACACAACAACCATTAATACAAGAGCAAAAATCTCTCAGTTGGCTACCAAAAAGTGAGTTACAAACTCAAATGAGTCC
The DNA here is from genome assembly GCA_007258455.2 of Sequoia sempervirens. Lineage (NCBI taxonomy): Eukaryota > Viridiplantae > Streptophyta > Pinopsida > Cupressales > Cupressaceae > Sequoia > Sequoia sempervirens. The sequence goes on along the minus strand of VDFB02170019.1, from coordinate 1,798 downwards.
ATTTCATGCTTAGTTTAACCCAAACATGTTATTTATAGATGCCTGAGCTTGGTGGAAGCTGAAGTGACCATCCAAAAAGAAGAGAAAAATAAAAAGTTTGAATTATGGAAAGCCAAAGGACTACAACATGAATTCATCCCTTTTGCTTGTATTCATAGCCTCACATGATGAATTCACATGGGCTTTTTAGAATTCATTGCTTCAACAAACTTCTTTGACCTAACTCTTCTAGAAGTGATAACTTTTGCATGTAGGCTCAAAATGAGGTGTCTTTTTTTAATAATTGCACAAATCCTTGAGAGAATTCAAATATGTAATTATATTTATATTTTGGTTTCAAATAATAATTGTTTTCCCTTTACAACACAATTGCATTTATAAGCCCATAGCAACCAAAACCAATCCCAAAATGATGTCTCCTCTGCCAAAGACTATTCCAAGATGTTTTGTACCATCCCAAACATTCTCATGTATATAAAAAGTAGGCCATTGTCCAAAAGCATGCCACAAAGTACAAAACTAGATCCATTTTTGGATATTGCCTCCCTAATTAGGGAGCTTTTTGTCCCAAAAAATTAAGGACTCAATGGATGAAGGGGAAGAATCCTTCAACACATGACATGTATGCCACTTCATATTACTCCACAATACAAATGACAACTAAAATTTAGTGCTACTTTGCCTCTACTATCTAAATAATACAAAGGAAAAATGCTTGAACACATAACGTAATATTTACATAATTATTTTTTTCTTTAAAGGAATGATACTATTAAATGTTGTCACTTATCTCCCCATGAAGATCGAGGATCTCATAAGATTGTTTTCATTACAAGCATACAACATGAAGTTTTTACATTCTTGATGATATAATGTGTTCCCTCTCCTATAGAAAATTGCCTTTTGGTAATACAAATATGGGCTATCCAATGCAACATACAATAGTAACATTTACCACAACCTCATCATTAAACTTGGAAACAACTAAAAATTTCATTTCACACAAGTAACTCGTCTATTTTCATCTTTTTAAATTTGTAATGAAATAACTTGCATAAGAGAATAATATAATAGGAAATAAGGTGCAAACTTGATGATAATAGGATCCTTTGATGGGACAAGCCTCCAAAAGTCTTCAATAATAACATAATTCACAATATGATTATTAACAATTAATCACCACCTCCTATACATAGGTAGAGTAGAAATATTCTAGTGTTCTAATCCATTGAGGCTGACTTAGCATACTTATGGACTCATAGTAGACTTAATTAAGGATTATGTGGCCCATAGTAGGTTATCATATATCTCAGCACATGCTATAGGATAAGGGTGTAGCATGCCCTTCCCCTTAAAACCAACATTATCCTCAATGCTAATGATCTATGGATGCTTTTGTAAGATTGCTTCAACTTCCCATGTTGCATCTTTGCTAGCCAAATTATTCCACTTGATTAGATACTTGGTAATCTCCATTGTTCACAATCATTTGGTTTGTGTTTGAAGGATACCCTCAAGTTCTAATATGACTCCACCCTTCACATCAAGTCTTGGTATCATTGTTTGGGTTGAAATTATGTATTGATCAACTTGCTACTTAATTTTATCATGTAACATTGTCCTTCTCACTAAGACTTGAGAGTACAACTTGTTAGTGTTGAATATGTTCTTACATTGCTTTAAAATATTTGGGTACCTTCAAAGAAGAGGTGATGGCTAGTGTATGGTACCTTTATACATGGTTAGGATCTCTTTTAAGAATGAATCCTTTTGGCCTATCCCTCAAAATTATTGAGTA
>VDFB02170018.1:15025-57487 GCA_007258455.2 Sequoia sempervirens | reverse complement strand
AGAGAAGGAGGAACCCCGAAAGGAAAAGGAGGCAGAAGTCTTGCCTATAACTGAGAAGGGTGAGGGTAGCCATGATGCACCCAAGGACAAATCCGCCATGCCCGACTGGTTGGAGAAACAGCTGGAGGAGACTACTCCTGTTCTGAAAGACCCGAGGGCAAGATTGGAGGCCATCTTGGCTCGATCCCTGACAAAAACGAAGAAGGAGAAGAAGCCTAAGGTCCATTCCAAGATAACAATGGATGCTTCCGGCTCACGAGCAGCGCAAGTTGCCACGCCTACAGTTGGCCAGGAGGGCGTTAGCTACAATATCTCCACCATTGACCTAGGGACAGCGACTAGAGAACAGAAGGTTGAGCATCTGGAAGAATCGGTGGCCATAGTGGTGCACCTGATCAAGCAGGACAAGGTCACCAATGACAAACTCAAGGCACAGGTTGCTGCCCTAACTGATTACATCCATCAATGGTCCCTGGTGGATTTAATTTGCCCACTACCTCTACCGCACCAATCGCTGTTTTCCAAAGAATAGATTGATAAACTGGAGAGAAGGAGGAAATTGGAAAAGACCACTGAGGATTGGTTCTAATAGGTCATAAGCATCAGAAACGTGGGAATCGGCATGGCTGTGTAGATAGCCAATAAGTTCTTGGGCCTGACCCAATCCCTGGAAAGCACGAGGAAGCTCTGCACCAATTTCCCTATGATTTACGACTCTGCCTTCCTAAGGGTTGAAGCCATCCTCCAGATGCCTGAGAGCACATGGGAAGAGAAGCTAGAACTAAAGAAAGAAGATCATTGGCTGGTGGATGTATGGCGCAGAGACCTTGAGAACCGAAAGGACAAGCTAGAGCAAATCCTGAGCAGGGTGGATCCAAATGTTGCGTGGATCAAGGAAATCCGGGCAGAATGCACCGAGTATCTCAAGCTAATAACGGGCTATGATATGCCCACGGTGCAAATGGATGCCGAGAAGGTGAAGTCATACTTCCATGAGAGGATGAAGGACGGGGCAGTCGGAGAAATCACCACAGAATTCCTAATTTTCTTCTCACCAAGGCTCGGACGTATCGTAGCTATTCGTGAGACCAGTTCAAGTATGACGATGATTGGAAGTGGCTGGAAGAGAACACCAAAGAATGGAGTTACCAAGCATTAAGATGCGAGATCCTCGAGGTAGATAAGCTCCAAGCGGTCATCCTCAAGTATATAGAGCACGCAACTTCCGAGAAGCAAGAGGACAGCCCAGCCAAAGAAGAAGACTTCCCTGAAAAATAGCTACAGCCAAGAAATCAGCAATTAGCTACAGGATCTAGTAAGAGGCAATAAAGTGCGTCATCCACTAGATGACCTAAATAGGGAATAATGCAAAGAATGTTTTAAAATTGTAAATCTATTTGGGGTAGGTGAAACCCTATTTTGTAATGAATCTTCGCCACACAATTGTAATAAATCTTGGCCATTCATTTAACTTTTAGAGAACTATAAATAGAGCACTCCCCATTTGTAAAAGGGGAGAGTTGAGTTGTTGCAAAGCAGTAGCTGCTGTAGAAATTCTATAAGAAATATCATTGACTGGTGTATTCTTGATTTCTCTCTTGTCATTTGATTCATTCTCCAATATTAGATGTTTAGCTTAGATTTCATGGCTGTTTAGTTGGTTGTTTGCTGTATTTAGTTGAATCTTAGGAATGCTGTGTGGTGTTTATGAAAATTCCTGCTTTGTTGATGATCCCTTAGTCCATACTTTTTGTTGTTTGCTGAAGGTAGATAGCTGTGCAAAGTTAGCCTGGACTTGATTTGAAGCTGCCTCAAACATTTATCTTTAATTCATGCATGCATATGGTGGATGAAGGATGAAATATCTGCAGCCCTTAGAAGATAGCACAATTTCCATGATACTATAAAATCCCTGGTTAAGTGGGATATTGTTTGAAGGATTGTCCATTACAGGAACTCCATTGTCACTATTCATTGCAAGCTTCAGACTTAGGAACTTCTCCTTCCCTTCGCCCTTTTTCACTTTTTTTAGAAACTGAACAATACCAAGGTTCATTGCACATTGTAAAGCCAAATCTAACAACTAGATGGAGTTCAAGATTGTTGTTTGAACCTGCAGCCAGCATATAATTGCCTTTATCCTAAGAACTCCTTTTCGAATATCCAACTTCATGTTTTATGTCCACACTTTGTATTCTATGTAAGACCGCCTTGTGATTCCAAACATAAATCATCAAAACCATTATAGACTAAGCAATCACAAGGACCCTCGGACATCCTGAGAGACTCGGATAGTGTCTCAGTAATCCACCAGGGAGATTGTTTTTCAAGAGAGTAGTGCACCCACGCGACCTACTGCGGTTGAGAAGTGCATAAAACACCATCAACATCACCCCTACATTGTTTTTGATAAAGGAAAAAATATATTTTGAAGGGACCCGAAACCATTTAACAAAAAGAGCAAGGCTGTAGAAAAGACAACATGCAGCCAGCGAAAAGACCAGCTCCAAAACAAGACCATTCAAGATTTACATTTTACACTTTTCTTGTGAGAGCAGAGAATCAAGTCGAAAGAAGGCTTAGAGGATTTATCTTTTTTTCCCTTAACTGAAATCCAACCTTCTTCCGCTTGCACCGCCTTACCATGCCAAACTAGCTCACTACTTTCATGAAGATGAAAGCCAACAACCAAATTATTTGGAGTTTCATCTTGATTCCTTTGCACAGATAAATACTTTTCTAAAGAGCCACCAGAAAGGGAAGCCGATGCACTTTCACCTGAAATGGTAGTCTTTGACTCAATAGGGGTTGCCCTAGCGATCCTGCCATTTGAGACCGGAGGGGGCGTCCCAAGACCTAGTGATTCAAAAGTAACCACCTCTGAAAAAATATTATTCTGATTAGCTTTCTTCTCAACCGTATAATGCTGTTGAGAAGCACCTTTCCACCAAGTAGTTGTCTTTGCTTTTTTCTCCAATCCGCAATGTGCAGTAGCATGTCCAGTATTGAAGCATCGTCTACACCGGAAGGGTATCCCTTCATATCCAAAGATTGGACCCAAGAACCTTTAGAAGATTTAAGGGTATCTCATTTGTCACCCTACAATGTTGAAGGAGAGCTTTGCGGTGATTTGGCAAAGGTGTGAGAAGATTTAGGAGGTGAATCTATCAAGTATTTTTGAATTATTGTGAAAACCTTTTTAGTATTCATTTCATAGAAAAAGAAAATTGGGGAAAATCAAGGGAATTGTAAACTTGGATGAATACAACAGTGATAAAATTAGGAATGTAAGGGATTCATTGACTAGAAATGAATTGGAAAGGCTTGGCGGAAAGAAGCATAAAAATATTGATATTTGGAGTGAATTCCCATTCTTTGGGAATGCGGAAATTATCAAATTCATCCTGAACCATTTGAATGGTGATGTTATAACTTTGGATAAATCCTATTGCATATCGAAGGAGGTAATGAAGAATTTAACAGGGTTGTGCGATTTTGAAGAGGTGCTGAAGAAAAAGTTGATTTAGAATATAGAAGTTCAAACCCTAACCGGTGTAACTGGTGATCAATGAGCCTTGGTGATTTCAACAATTAATGATCCAATTACATGGTATATTGCACATGGAATTTCCTATAAAATCTTCTTCAGGAACAGAGAAGGATCCACTTCGGCAGGCACAATCTATATCTCACACAAGATGATTATAGAAGATGAATATTTTGACTTTTGTGGCTTACTGAAAGACCAGTTGATGGAGAATGTTCAATTGACAAAGGAAATAGGTTATGCGTTCAGATTTGGAACTCTAGTTATATGCGCAATAATGTATTTTCTAAAATGCTTGCCTCAGATCAACAATGTAGTGTGGAAGGAAGATGAACCAGTATGTAAGCAAATTTATAGATACTGCAATACTCTGAATGTTTGTGATATTGAATATGAAAAATCCTTTAATGAGTTACTGAAGAGGTTTGATGAAGTTGGAATTTCCCCTCCGGTGGGAACTCTAGAGGTTGGATCCTCTTCCAGAAAAGTAGAAAGGAAGCTGAAAACAACTAAAAAGTCTATTGAAGACTCTCCTCTGATACCTGTAGTGTCTAAAGCTAAGAAGAAAGGGAGAGAAATGGTGGTGTTAGAAGTATCTGATGAAGATTCAGAAGTTTACAGTTCTATGGATGAACTGGAACCAATCAAACCGATTGCAACTACAGATGATAAGCTAGGAGAAGGAGACTTAAGCAAATGAATGATACTGATGATGATTTAAGAAGATAATGGGATGAACAAGATTGCAGATTTATGGTTAGAAAAACCTTCTTTTGAGAAAGACCTGATTGAGAACACCTTGGGAGCATACTTCAAGTATAACAATGTTGATGAAGACAGTCTACAAAATCTACTTCCTGATGAAATTATTTTGTGCATAAAGGAAGCAATGGCTTCTAATTCTCAAGACATAGAAGAAGATGAGATAATTATTCACTTGAAGGAACAATTTAGATTATCTCTTGATAAACTAAAGAAGAAGATGAACGAGCTAAAACAGTGCATTAATGAAGCAAAATCTATCTACAATTACTATCTTAAGTGGCCCCATGCAGTCGGGAAATACAAGGAAAAGTTGGATCAGATTGAGACAGAGTTGAATCAAATCGGCTAGAACTTCATTATGTAGTAGGACTTGGATGGTGCAGTAAGAAAAATAATTCAAGATTTACAGTCTAAACATTCAAAAGTGAAATTCAGCAAAGACAAGATTGTGGATGCCTTTTGGAAGGTGAAGGATCTGACAAAAGGTAGGTTGGAATAGTTGATTGAAGTTTTAAAGAAAGAAGAAAAGCTAGCAGAAGAAATAACAATTCCTGAATCTTTGGTGAATATTTTCAATCAGACATCAGCGAATAACAACATAATTATCATCAATGGGATTAAAATTGGTGCATGGAAGAAATTCCTTCTCGTGTTGAAGGAGAAATACAAGGTAATTTTTTGATTATGGTGACAATTTTTGAAATTTTTGGGTAAAATTTTTGGAGAATGAGTATTGAAATATTTTTGGGGAGATAGAAATGTTTTTTTTGGTTATACTTCAAAGGGGGAGTTAAGTTGAAAATCGCGAGGAGATTGAAAGAATATTTTTGTCAATGATGTCAAAGGGGGAGAGAATGTTGTGAAAAATGAAAGAGGAGAGAAGGATATGATTTTGATTTTGAAAAACTAAGGGGGAGAGAGTGATGAGAAAACTATATTTTGAAATTTTTCTCATTTTTCACCAAGTGTTTCCATCAATGCAAAAGGGGGAGATTGTTGGCATATGGCTTGAGGAGATTGTGTATGACTTCTAGTGTTTTCATTGATGGCAACCTAAGTCATTCATGAGGTCCGCAGTTTTGGATTTGTTCAGTCCGACAAGGAAAGTGAAGATTAATGCTTTACCGAACTAACAAATAAGGAACAAGGGATCCGATCAGTTTATTGATCTATATGTTTCAATGGATGTTTTTTTTGCATTGTGGATTATGGAGGAAGTGATTTGGCATTCTTTTCATCATGTTCAACAACTTTAGTGATGTTGCACTACTCTATGTTCAAATTAAGTGATCCGAAAAAAATATTTTTTTCTGTTTATTTTTTTCTTGAAGGCCGACTTGTGTGTATACTGTGATGCGGATATATGTGGATGTATGAAATATAATTATTTTGGTTCAAAGATTATGTTTGGGTCCCAACTAAGTCTTAGCCGACTTTTGGGAGGTGCACATTAAATATTGTATGTACTTGAGCCGACTGTTGGAGGATGTTTTCATTATTTTGTTCAAGCCGACATATGGATGAAATTTGTAAGTAGCGGATATATATGTGTGTATCATTTGGAGTGCATGTGGATAGTTTGTGTGTCTAGATGAATTTGAATTGTGCGAACATCAAAAAATTAATTACGCTTTGATGTATGGTCTATGTGTGAATGTAGGAAGAGCAGAGCAGAGTAGAAAAGAGCAGAGCAAAAGAGGTGCATAAAAGTGCGAATTTGACAGGAGGTCAGAATATGATCAATGAAATTTAATGGAACTATAATCAGGCTTTGAAGAAGCTATATTCTTAATTCATCTTTTTACTTTAATCAAAACATTTTGTAAGGTAGTGAGCCTTCTTTTCTTTGAGCAGTGAGCTCTAGGCAGTGAGCCTGAATGCATGTGCATTCATTTTTGTTTATCATTATACTTTTAACAGGGTATAATTGTGGACTAACATCCACCGTGGTTTTTCCTCTAACAGGGTTTCCACGCAAAAATATTGGTGTTATGGTGTAATGTGTACTCTCCCTTATGGTTGCATGTTTATTTGTGCTTATGTGATATGAACGATTTCAGATCTGATTTGTAATTTAAAGTTTATGTTGAACACTGATTCACCCCCCCTCTTAGTGTTCCTTGATTCCAACAAAATGATCCTATCAACCAATGTTAGAGTTTCACTGGTCGACTCCTGAGGTCTGATATGAAATTGAATGTTGAAAAAATATTTGATTGAAAAATATTAGAATGATAATACTAGGGTATCATCTAATGCTAGAGATGTTTTAAAATTAAGGTTGGGGTCCAAAGTTCGTGATCCTCACCCAAAACACCTATTAGATACAACACAAACTGAATTTTATAGAAAATTTTGTGGTGATTTAGTGTTACTTGGTAATATTAAAATAAGTCAAAGATCTTTTGAAAAATGTAAACACTTGTATGTAAAAATTAATAAGCAACAAATATCTTGTTGTTGTAAAACACATGTTCAATTTCGTTATTTTTATGATGTTTTTTGATATATACGTTGTACCTTGCATACTAACATGATTATATAGGAATATGGTATTAATATGCCACCTGAAGCAATAAGGGAGTTTATATCATGTTTTTTTTTGTAAAAGATCTAATGGTAAATTGTTTTATTTAAGTTCTTTGTATTTCCTCGACAATGATTAATGTGGAAATCTTTCATTCTTAAGAATTTGTATGCATGAAAGTGTTGATAATGATTTTGGATGACAATTAGTAGATGTTAAAATATTTAAGAATGATGTCTATTCTTTAAAAGATGGAAAAATAGGAAAGTGTTGTGATTTAGTTACAAAAAAAGTTAGTGTACATGCATTCATGAGTGAATTTAAGAATAATATTGTACTTAAATATGTCATGCACTCTAAACATGCTCGATGGCTTGATGGCCAATTTCATGCATGTAGAAACACATTTCCAATTGGTACTATACTTTCAGTGGTTGATTTTGCGAAAAATTATACTCTAGCTCTGCAAGAGGAAATTCAATCGCAGTATTATAATTTAGTGCAAGTAGCTATGTTTGTCCATAATGTTTATAGACATGCATATGATAGCACTAAGGATGATAGAAAAGTTTTGAGGGAGTATCATTTTTATTTGAGTGACAACCAGTTACACTTTGTCGAAGTTTGTTCAATACCTGCTTCAATATATTTTATAGGAAATTTAAGAGAAAGAGGAATCCAAATGACAAGACACCCTCATATGGTTAGGATGGTCAGATAATTGTAACGTAGGTAGTTCAAAAATGCTAGAATTTTCTATTGGTTAAGTAGGGTTCACAAGGAACTTAATGTCCAATATATATGGAGTTTTTTTGAAGCTGGGCATGGTAAAGGAGAACATGATGGAGTTGGTGTGTGTGTCAAAAGAATTCTTGCTAGAGAACAATTAAAATTTGAGGATGCAATAAAATTTAAAGATGCACGTGGGATTGTGGATTGGTGTAATACAAGATTATCTGCACATGGTTCGAGTGAGTACTCTACAGTTCATCATCTCTTTGTTGGTTGGAAGAAGAGAACATTGTACCTAGAGTTGACCGTGAGGCAATCAAGGGATCTAGTACTAAATCACATTCATTTAGAGTTCAACAATAAGCACATGGACTATCTCGGACAAGGGAGCTTGCATGTTTTTTCTATTTTTGTATCTCAGGAGATTGGGAAGCATGTGAAAATACATAATGGGTTGAACAATGGGAGTAAATATCATTGACATCTGCACAAGCACACGATCAGTATGAAAGAACTATTGAAGAAAATGATCAAGTGTTTGCATCTGAAGACTATGACCGTGTTTCAAAACTTGTACAAGAAGGTAATTTAATTCAATTTATTTCATTTTATTTCAGTTATTAAGTTATTTTGCAATACTAAATTATTTATATGGATATGCACAAGTTATTAAATCAAATTTGCTTCCAAAGACATGTATGTTGTTGTTGCAACCCGAGGGGATGAAGAGGAAATAGGAATATTGGTTGGCTCCTGTGTGGAGAGACTAAACATGTTAATAATAGCACCTCAGAAGATGATGATTTCTAATAATATCCAACAAAAATGTGATCCCCTTAAGACATCCCCTTTAGCAAATTTTGATAACAAGTTTTTGATCCCCTTAAGCAAATTTTTAGAACAAGTCTTTGATCCCCTTAAGAAAATTTTGAGAATTTATTTGACGATGGTTTTCATGTTTTCCAATAGGATTGGTTGTGGTTGTTGGCACTTGGCTACGAAAGTATCTGACAAGGAAGAATGGTCTACCTACATTCAAAGATTATGAAACACATAAAAAGATTATACACTATTCACATTTAGTGGTGGCAACAAACATAAAACTAGATCGGTATCGTGGAAGTCCTACAAAATTAAAGTGCTATGGAAAATTTCGAAGGGAAGAGCATGACAATCATAGATGTAATGCAAAAGAGAGGATGCAGATGGTACAATGGAATAAGTAAATACAAGTAAATACGGTTTTAGTTTCAAGATATTGTCCTTTAAATATATTAAATACATGTTTTGATATTGGTCAAGTGTGTTATTAGTTGAAATTGATTTGAATTGTCCTTTTATAGATCCTTAAGACATAATCACAAAAAGGATCTAGTCCATGCAAATTCAACTTAGACAACATGGAATACTTGGTAAAAATAGGTAATTATTAGTTAAATTATATTTAAATACATGTTTTGATTATATATTGATATTGCTTGTACATTAATAGTTAAAATTGATTTATTATCATTTTTTGTATCCTTAAGCCATCATTGCATTGATCGCATACTTTGAAAAAAAAAGGAGAGGATGCCTGGATTCAACCTACACACATGTGTGGAATACTTTTAAATCCAGGTACTTGAGTTGTGTCCATATGTATATATAGTTTTATATAAATTAAAATATGTATGTTTTGAGGATTTCATTGATATTGCTTGTATCTTTTTGATATCAGGTGGCGTGAAGACCTACTACATTCTGGGCATGAGTTTGAGATGTTCTTAAGATGGCATAGCCAAATTTTGTAAACATTGTTTTGAGATGACATATGTGTACATACATACTTACACAATTAAATTTTTTGTATAAATTACAAATACATGTACATACAAAATTATGTACTCTATGTACTTTTATGTATCAAAATCAATATTCTATATATTTTGTTTGTTAAATGTGCATGTTTTCCTACTTTGAAACTTATATTTGATTGTATAATCACTAAATATCATGCATAACTTATTGATAAATCAATTATATCCTTAAGATGTATTAGGACCCCTTAAGACATCCCCTTAAGACATGTCGTATTAACACATATCCTAAATATTATACTTAATTATATATCATATATAAGTTATGATGACTCACCCTAAAACTTATAATAATTTGTTTATATCACTTAATATTTATAATTTAATTATACTCTTTTTGATCCCCTAAGACATCATATATATTAGGGACCCTAAGACATCCCCTTAAAACATGTCAGATAGGCACATATCCTAAATATTATACTTAATTATATCATTTGTTATGATGACTCACCCTAAAGTATAATACTTGTTTATATCAGTTAATATTTATACTTAATTATACTCTCCTTTGATCCCCTTAAGATGTCGTATTAGAACCCCTTAAGACATCCCTTAAGACAACCTATAAATTAGTGTTGGATGTTATTATTTGTTTTGACAACTTCTAAATTAGTACATGATTATTTGTTTCCTTTGGACAACTTATAAATTAGTTGAATGCCATTATTTATAGAATTTATTAATGTTTTGTTCTCTAATCTTGTATGGTATTGTTTATTTCTTTAAAATTTCATCCTTTGTGGTATATAAAATGGATTTCGTTTTGTTTGTAAATTAAGTGGTTTATTGACCAATTATTGATTGGATGGAATTAAATAAGTTCATTGACTAATTATCACTAATTATTGAATGTACATATCATGCATATCATGTATGGGATCACTAAATTTGTAAAGTACAAATATTAAAATGTCCTATTAATTTCAACTTTAATTTCATATTTATATTTAATTTCACATTAATGTCTTGACTATGAACATAAAATGCATAAATGTACATGTGTAAATTAAAATTTTAGACAATAATAAAGTTCATAATTTACAACATATTAAGTGCATGAAACCAATATATTAAGCACATGAAATAAAGTCCACCAAAGTACAACCCATGAACTAAAGTCCAACAAAGTACTTGACCCATGAAATATAAAGTCCAAAAGAGTACATGAGAAACCAAATATGTCTAGTCCATGAAATAATCAAATATAACCCATAAAATCATGTTTAGGTCATGCATTGTCTTTATAATCAAGAGACCTCTTCACACCATGCAGACTAAGCAGATGACCTGAAACACTCTATACAAGAGAAAGATGAAATCAGATGTACTGACGATGAAAAATGATTCAATGACAATTTAATTTATAATTCATCATAAAATTAAATTAACATCATATCTAGGTTTGATGCTCTAGGCACTTGAACCAACCTCTAAATTCTCCCTCCGAATCAATCTACATGTCAAGCAGAAAGTTGAAATTAGATGTAAGTCTACAATTAAAAATTATTTAATTCAATTTAATTTATAATTTATCATACTTTAATTGTACTGTATTCTAAGGTTGTGCACCCTCTTCTATAGGACCCGCTTCTGCATGCTCAACTACAAGATGTGTCTAATGCTATACAAGAAAAAGAATTCAAAACATGTATTAGCTCATATTATATATATTCAAGTTTAAATTTAAAATTAAAGTTATTCAAAATATATAATATGTAATTGACTTTAAATATAATAAAAAATTTAAATTACCATGATATTTGGAGGCTGCTTTGCATGTCCTCCTGGAGGTGTAACTAAGACTGAGTCATGATAGAAAATCACACTAACAAAGTCCTACAAGATCAAATTTAAAGCATGTATACTTGAATTAGGTTAAAATATATATATTCAAGTTTGCACATGTTTTGTGTAAAATTTTTTTTAAACAACTTGAAATTCAGAGGCCTCACTAGTAGCCGCAACATCCAATGTTTGTCCAATGCCCATTCTCACTATTGTATCAACCTAGACATACATGTAGACATTTAACGCTTATAATATTTACAAGTGTACATGTACATTTGATATATAGGGAATTCAAAATTGATAATTGTAAAGTTATACTAATGTAAGTTAAACAATTTACAATATAAATGTACCTTCCCTTGATCTGCAACGCTCGATAGTGGAGGAGTGCTTGACAACCCCTTAGGTGGAATTGACGTGGAAGTTGATTGACTCCCCTAAACCAACATAAATATTTAAAACATATGTTCATGATTCAATTATAAATTTAAAACTCAAGTTAAAAATTATTTCATATATAATTTTAAAAATTGAAATCAAAATACCCCATAAGGGTTTCCAACTAGGATTGGTGTTGATTTATGTACTTTCAAAGCGGATGATTGCCCCATCATTAGTGTCATCTGTACAACAAATAGTTTGATTGTTAAAATTTGTATTGCAAAATTTTGTTTGATATATACATTCATTAAAATTCTTATAAATTCAACATGTAGATGCATATTTATACCTATGTCACAGTGTCCCCAGGGTGATGTTCTACTTTAAGAAATTCTACAAATGAACTGAGGTGACCAAATGAACCACCAGAATCTCCATGTCCACCCAACTAGGTGTGGCTTGATCGGGTCCATAGCATAACTAATGGAAACTAGTGCATACATGTGGTATCAACACTCCTAGAGTGGTACTCAGACCAACTACATAAAACACTCCTCCATCATCATCGTCTCTATGCTCCCTACCCGCTATCACAGAAACATGTTGATCAAGGTCTCCTACGAGCGTACTAAGTGATCCTAATGTCGATACCACCGCACGTTGATGCATAGGTGCAGGAATGGTAGTACCAAGAGGAGAAATAAGGGGTTGCACATGCATGGGACGTTGGGGATCAACCCTTGCCCCTAACCTTTGCTATGGCATGCCGCCACCAACACCCTAAAATGATTTAAAATCAAAATAATTGGGATTTTTACCCATAATAAACTCTACATATAGATTCCTCAAAAAATACAATGAGACCTCCAAATTAGCATGTGGTGGACTGTCAAATACCATATACCATCAATCCCAAAAATGTGCACTAATCTATGGATGTATATACCACCTCATGGATATTCTAGATTTATTGGGAGGAATGGGCTGCTGAGTAACATGGTCGAGAAAGTAAGGGGTTAGATGGGATTTTGTTATTTTAAGGTCTAAAATTTGTTTATAGGAGAGACCATCTGCATAAAATTGTCTCATCTGCTCTCTTTCTCGTCGATGCTTATCTATATCAGAATCAATAGTCCTAATGGCATCCACAACATTTTGCATCGTAGATGCAAAACATATCATGTGTGGTGGAATCGATGCTTGATTTTGCATAGCATTGATTTGATTTTGAATGGATGTCACTTGATCATTTATGCGTGCTCGCAAGCGAGCCTCATCAGATCCAATAGGTGTTGGAGGTGGGATATTAGGTTGAGGGGGTGGAGAGGGAGGTGGAGGGGGACATTGAGGTGGCTGAGGTGTTGGATTGATGATATCATCAATGTTAAATTGATCCATGATATCATATATAAGTGCACCTGCATTAAATTATACAAAATTAACATAAAAACTTACAAAATTACAAGAAATAGTTAAATTTGAAACACACATGTAAATTTGTTTAAATAGGATGTGCATACATATACATACACATACATACATTGATTGAACTTGAGCATGTGCATACAAAATTCAAAATTTAACATGTACATACATTTAAAATAAAAAATACAATGCATAATTTGCATGCATACATCATTCAACTAAACTATGAACATACATACAAATTTCAAAATTTAAGATCTAGAACTATGCAATTTTAATACATGTACATACTAAAAAATAAACTTGAAACATTCGCAGAAAGCTCATTTTATGTCTATCGTATATATACATTACATTTTTCCAACAAGAAAAATCATGATCTAGTAGATAGTCATAAAATATATACTATTATTAATTCATCATTATGAGTTCATAAATTCAACCAAATTCATAAATTCATGTCACTAAAAATATCCATCGAACCAAATTCATAAATTCATAACTATAAGATTATTGTCTTAATTTATAAACTGTTGTGGCTCTCTACTGCATCTCTTCATTTCTTTGTGTTTTCTTTTTCAGAATCAAAATTTCTCCTATCCTCTAG
Organism: Sequoia sempervirens; assembly: GCA_007258455.2. Lineage (NCBI taxonomy): Eukaryota > Viridiplantae > Streptophyta > Pinopsida > Cupressales > Cupressaceae > Sequoia > Sequoia sempervirens. Next base: position 43,853 of record VDFB02170018.1, on the reverse strand, counting down.
CCATTGTCAATTCTCAACTAAGATCCCATCCATAGCCCTAACAACATCAACAACATTTTGCATCCTAAATGAAAATGTCCTCAAAGGTGGTGTGATACATTCTTCATTTTGAATAATGTTGATTTGATCTTGAATGGTTCTAACATTGGCATTGATTTGTGCTTGCAAGTGAGCACCATCAATTTCAGGTGGTGGAGGTGGGGGGTTATGAGGTGGAGTGGGTGTAGGTCGAGGTGAAGGTGGTGGAGATGTATTACAAATATTATTGAATCGATCCATGTGATCTCTAAGATATAGATTTGCAATTTCAAAATGTAAGATACATGTATAGGAAATACACTTAAACCATTCAATATAAATGGCCTAATTGAATACAAATGATAAAATGTGTAAGCCTCATTTATGTCTAAGGCATGTTACTTGAATGAAAAAACAATTAACTATTAATATAGGACAATCTAGGAATGCTTTAGAGTTTACGGTTTAGATTTTAGGATTTAGGTTTTAGGGTAATATGATGGCTTAAGAGGATCTATGTAGTAAGGTCCTAATACAAAATGACATGGCTTAAGGGAATAAAATTTGGTGAAGATGCCCAAGGCAACCAAATTTCATTAAGGACTGAGGCAACTTCACCAAATTTTATTCACTTGAGCCATGTCATTTTGTCCTAGGACCTTAGTAGACATAGATCCCCTTAAGCCATCCTATCACCCTAAACTGTAAATTGATCAACCTAGATCATGATTTATCTCATTCATATTATAATCTTGCACGATCTTATTATTGTTAAATTTGGTTTCCTTGGGCAACTTCACCAAAATTCTGAGAACTTATTTGATCCCCTTAAGAAATGTCATATTAGGACCCTACATCTTCTAGTATGGAGCCATGATTCCATGTAAGGTTCTGACACAAATGACATGGTTAATTCAATGAAATTTGCAAAGATGCCCAAGGCAACCAAATTCTCATTAAGGTCCTAGGGCAATCCTCAGCACTACAAATTTGCCCTTTCACTTGAGCCATGTCATTTTTCCTCCTAGGACCTTTACTAGACATAGATCCCCTTAAGCTATACTATCACCCCAAACCATGCAAATCAATCAACCTAGATCATGATTTATCTCATTCATATTATAATCTTGTACATCTTATTATTAGCTAAATTTGGTTGCCTTGGGAAACTTTACCAAATTTGAGAACTTATTTGGATCCCCTACTGGTGCATGGCTCATGAATAAAATTTTGGTGAATTTTCCTAAGGCAACCAAATTTCATTTTAAGGCTGTAGCACAACAAAATAAGTGCTTTTAGAGTTCAGGGTTTAGGGTTTAGGGAACTTATGGTGAAGTTTGGGTGGCCTTTGGAATATAATGAACTTGCAAGTTAGCGAAGAACATTTTCTCGCGGAACAGTTGATTGAGATAGTTCTTGTTTCAACTGACCAACCTATCATGAAATCTCATTCATATTATAATCTTAAACGATCTTATTATTGTTAAATTTGGTTGACTTGAGAAACTTTACCAAAATTTGAGAACTTCTTTGATCCCTTTAAGAAATGTCATATATTAGAACTCTTTAAGACATCAATTTACTATTTAGAGTGATAGATGGCTTAAAGGACTATGTCCTGTGAGGTCCCAGGGACAAAAATAACATGGAGTTCAAGTGAATAAAATTTGGTGAAGTTGCCCCAAGGCAACCAAATTTCATTAAGGGCCCAGGGAAAAAATGATGTCTTAGGGTTTAGGTTTAGAGTTTTAGGAATTTAGGGTTTAGGGTAACAAGGATGGCTTAAGGGGACCTGGTAGTAAGGTCCTAGGAAAATAACATAGTTTAAGGGAATAAAATTTGGTGGAATTTCCTAAGGCAACCAAATTTCATTTTAAGGTCCTAGGACAAAATGAATGCTTTAGTGTTTAGGGTTTATATTTTAGGGTTAAGGGAACTTAGGGTGAACTTTGGGTGGCCCTTGGAATAATGGACTTGCAAGTTAGTGACTGGTTTATGAATATTTTTGATTTATGAATAGACTGACTATTTTCGTAATAGAAACACATAATTATGTATTATTAAGATTGAGTTTGATGTATAATTTAACTAGATACTTTTTAATTGAATATATGATGATTTTATTTGACATTTTTTTCATTAATATTTCCCACTTAAATGAATTTTATGATATAAAATGTATAATATAAAATTAGTTAATGTTGAATCAATTATTTTATTTTGGATTGTTTGGAATTGAAAGAACCTAAAAGAAAGAAAATAAAAATATTTAGATTTTTTTAGTGTCTAGGTAACTAGTGCAAATTGAGAGTTTAGACTAAACTAGAATCCTAATTAACAATTAATTGACTAGAATGAGGGTTAAGATTATTGAAAGACAAGAGACAACACATGCAAACAAGAAATGAAAACAAGGTATGACTAAGAGAGATCAAAACATAAAATAGAAATGAATGCAAATATTATCTAATTAAGTGACTATTGGAAATTGATTGTATGTAAGGATTTAGGAATTTTCTAACTAAATTTGCAAACAAACATTGATAAAATTTATGAATTGTAACTATTCTTTAACATATTGTTTTCTAATCTAATTATAATTTAACATTGAAAGTAAAGTTTAACATATTGCTTTCTCCTTACAATGCAAATGAAATTTAAAACATTTAAGCAATGCAAATGAATTTTTTCCAAATTATCAAATATTCTTGAGCTCGAAATCAGGGTTTTCAAATGGAAAATGATTTGTTTGATTTCAATTTAGGGTTTTAGCAATTTTTTCTTTTTCAATTCAATTTAGGGTTTCAATCTAAGCAATTAGGGTTTTTAATGTAATTTTTTTGTTTCATTTCAAACTAGGGTTTTCAAATCCATTTTTCTGATTTGAAATCTAAGGGTTTCAAAGCTTCTATTCTGAAATTTCAAACAATTTTTTTTATTTCATTTCAATTTAGGGTTTTGCAAATGTGACTTTTTTGTTTCCTTTCAATTAGGTTTTCAAATGTAATTTTTTGGTTTGATTAAACAATTTAGGGTTTCAAAAAGATAAATTTTATTTTTGAAATACAAATTTGGTTTATTTTTTTTTCCTTTCTATTCAATATCTTCAGGTTTCATTGCATTTTTCATCTATTTCTATAAATCATCATTTCTACCAAGAAAAGGAAATAAAATGCATAAAACACTAAATAAATTGATAAAAACATGCTAAAATCTATTATTGTATTAAATTTTTAATAAAACATGAAAATAAAATAAAATTGGGGTGGAGATGTAACTGAGGTCGCTAAGAATCGGTTCTCTATCATCCCCGCCAACGGATCCCGCGTAATGAAAATGTCGAGTATGGTTTGTTTTTTAAAAAAATAAATACCATCTTAAAATGGGATCCCAATTATTACGTATGTCGGTTCGGTACCCTTTAACAAACGAGATCCCAATTTTTAAAAAGTGGGATCCCATTTGGGATTTAGGCTCAGGATCCTGAAGCTAAACGTGATCCCAATTTTTAAAAATCGGGATCCCATTTTTGCAATGCCAATTTCTAAAAATCGGGATCCCATTTTTGCAATGCCAATTTCATTTTTTTGGCTAAGGAAAAAAATTCCACATTTTGTGGACTCAACTTCTTGCACTTACCCATAGATTCTATGACACGTCATAAGGAATCTTTGTGCACAGAGAAATTTGGCATCCAAGTTGGGTTATATGATAGGTTGTAAGAGAATCAAACATTTTGGTTAGTTATGACAAATTCTCTTATGGATTCTATGACGGATCTTGTGGAAAATTTTATGGAATATTTATGATTGATTTTATGATAGTTGTAAGGCATCTAACATAAGCTATTATGAGCACATTTTGGGTACCCAATCTTAGAGAGAGAATATTGCATGTTATGATAGTTGTAAGAGGTGTAAGGGAATACTATACAAGTGTCCAAATGCATGTCTATGACATGGGATATTTTTCCATGTGTATTTGGATGCTCATCCTCTTCTAGATACTTCTCTTGGCTTGCATTCTCTATAAAATGTATGCCTTGCATTATAGATTGCATTGTTTGTTTGTAGGTAATGAAGTGCTACCGAATTTACTCTAATACAGGGGTTTGTTGCAAAGCACTTGTTGAAGAAGTTGTATACTTGGAGATACATTGTAGTCACTATTTGAAATAATATAAAAGTATTAGCCTTTTGGAGGGTGGGGTTTTTTTTTACTCGAAAGGGTTTTCCCCATGTATATTTGGTGTTATTCTTTTTGTGTACTTGTTACCCTATCTCATTCTTTCTACGTGTTTCTCCATTTTGTAACTAAATAAGATGTTTGAATAAATTTTTGTAACTCTCCCCTACTTAGATTAGTGTAGGAAGCTATTTACACTCACCCGACTTCCTTTCAAGACACGGTTTTTAAATGCTTTTACCCTTAAGAGATTAGAGGTGATTGGTTGTGAAATAGATTTTCTTTCAAAGAGTAACACAAAGATTGTTTCAATTGCCTGATATTGGAAACCAATTTTTTTAAATATCTTATGCCTCTATAAATAGTGTGAGACAACTTTCCCAATGACATCAAGACTATTGGACAATGAGCTAAACCTATTTCAAGCATGAAACGAGTTTGCTCTAGAGTGAAATGTGGACTGACAAGTTCACTTAAAAGAAATCCTATCAAAGTTAATAATAAATTTTAAAGATATATCAAATATATATCATCATAATTTTTGTAAGACAACTATCCATTCAAAAGTTCCCTTAAAATGTTAATGTATTTTAATATACATAAAATTATATAAAAACTAAATGCATATATCATCATTATCTTATATAATTTTTGATAATATGTCAAAAATCTCTCTTTGATGTGATATGTAATCTTTTTAAACATTTGATTATATTTTTTTGAGAAAGATGCCTACATACAACAGCCATACAATCATCAAATTTAGGCCCTCCATACATTGCACTTCCCTAGCAACATAGTACCTAATTCATTTAAATCTCACTTATTTTCATTGATATAAGTAAGAAAAATAAAGATCTATTAACGTAGTCTTAACTTCCTCATAAATTATGAGCAAAATTATATTAGTACAAATAAAATAACTCATAAAAAATCAGAACTCATAAAAAATAAACACATGTATAATATGAGTTCCAACTATCACAACTTAATCCATTGATTTATATGTTATAAATTTTTTTATTTTAATAGAAAGACAACACGAATTCGAAATCAAATGCCTAACCATAAAAATAGTGAAATGATAATTTATATTTGATTCATCCAAAAAATATTGGAGAATGAGTTCCACTCGAAATAAAGAAAACTAGTATCTCAATGATAGAGCATCCTAATATACATAAGAAGTTCCAAAATAAAAAATACTAATTAATCCATCAAAAATTCACATGACTTCAATATACAATAAAATCCCCAAACACCAATAACCAACTTAAAATAGGATGTTTAAAAAAAACCAACCTTAAATGATAAACAAATCAATGATCAAATGGTCTAGCATACATTAAAAAAACCTTAGAATTTGTTTAATTTGTTAAATAAATTACATTAAAAAATAAATAATTATCATGTTTTTATTACCAAAAACTATATTTTTTCTATAAATACAAATTAATATATAATAATAGGCCCCTGAAAAAAAGACCAAAGTATTAATAAGATTGCTTGCATTTCAAGTTCATAACGAATAAGATCGTTAAAGTAGCGTTATTCAGAACAAAACTAAATTAACAATATATCTATGACATTATAATAGTATTCTATTCTAAAAATGAAAAAAATTGTAAAGTGGGTGAAGATTAAAGCTGAAATGATATCATCTTCCACCATAGTGGTAATGGAAGGAGTTGGATTGCTGTTTAACAATTGGTTATGATTTCCCCTTTGCTTCCCGTCACTATGCTCAACTGACCCATTTTCACCATGCCCAAAGCAATTTCTCAAAGAAGAGATCTTGATCTTGGGCAAAGTCTTTGACAATTTGTTTGGTGAGAGAGAATGTGTAAAGATCCTGATCAGATGTGAATAGACCCTCTCGATGCTTAGGTTCACATAATATGAGTTGTCGAATGCATTGGGTGAGCGAATGTCCAATACGGTGGTGTTAGTGACATTTGTGGTTGGAAAGGTGACCTTCAAGTCCTTGGCAAAGCTCTTAGCAAGTGTGTTGTCCTGCGTGGGGTATAATCGTTCCTCGAAAGACACATAATGCCCTATTCCTATGGTGTGCGCACCTATACTCATCCAACGTCAAAAATAAAATCCAATTTATATACAATGTCTATGTACAAAATGGAAAGCAATTCAAAACATATGCAAAATAATACATATTGAATTCAAAGAATATTCTATTTAATAGTTTTTATATCCTAATTAAGTGAGATTTGGTGGGCCTTGTTTCCTACTTCAACCAATCATCACTTAGAACAATCATTAAAATTTAATCTAAAAAAATTTAAGTATTATTTAAATATTGAACGTCTTAAATAACAAAAAACATGTTGACTATCTACTTCTAAACAAAATGAGTAAAAGTAGAGAGAACCTTGAAAGAGCCGCAAGGTCGATGACATCAAGGCCTTTGGAAGCAAAAAAATCAATGAGGTCTAAGACACTAAAGTTTGGAGTTGGAATGTTTGCAAGTGTGGTTGCTTGAGAGGCAAACTTCAAGCTATCTCTTCATCCTAGAGGAACTTTGTATTTTGGCCCTCCAGCCTATTATAAAAAAATGATTATACAATACAAAAGATTAATCACTTTCTTCAATATATTATAAATCTTAACAAACATTGAAAATATAGTAACATTCAAAGCTGTATTCTATCGACAATGGCTTTTTTCTTACCTGCGTAAACAAGCGGCACGAGTCGAACAGGGTGGCTGTTTATATGGGGTCCACCATAAGGAAAACAGTCAGGAATCCGTATGTTGAGTATGATGTATCTTTTGTTGAAGTTCCATCGTTTCAATGATCACATTGTTTAATGATAAAATAAATGTATTTTATTTTAAAATATTAACTATTTATTATTTTAGTTGCGAATGATAATTCATTTTGTTGAAAGTAGTAAGTTCGTATGTTTATTTATTTTTAATTAGTAATTAAATAATTGGCATGTTGTGGGTTCAGATGTATTTTTTTTAATGTGTGTTTCAATTTTTTTAAAATTATGTGTATGTAGTTGATATGTTGTTTCTGTATTTAGGAAAAATTGATTGATGTAATTGTATTTGTTTTGGTTAGAAATAATTAGTTGAAAGTTGAATCTTTCTTCTTTTAGATGATATGTAAAAGGTTAGCATGTAAAAGATATTGATTGTTAAAGAATAATTAATGCACAATAAGTCTATTTGTTTGAAAGTATAAGGGTGTGGGTTTGAATCTTGTGGTTGTTGCGTTGTTGTAGAGATTGTTTAAAAATGAATAGTTGTAACTAGTGACCTCTATTTTGTCCTTCTTGATTAAATATATATTAACAATCTTTTTACTAATTTATTTTAATTAATTAAAATCATAATTATTAACAATTCATTATAATTATTACTGATTTTGTTTTTCCTTCCTTTCAATCAAAATTTATAACCATTTTTAAAAACTCATAAAAAACTTACTAAAAGAATAAGTCTTACAAAGACACTAATAACCCTTTGCTAATCACACTCATCCCGCTCTAGGAAAATTGACGAAAAATTCACCACCAACAATTCACCACAGGAAAATTCACAGCCATGACAAATTCATCTCCAATTCACCTAACATTTTTTAAAATATATATTTGGATTAATTTTCTGTGGCGGTAAATTGCTGGTGGTGAATTTTACTTATGGTGAATTTGTCATGGCCGTGAATTCAATTCGAAAACTCTGACAAGATTTTTGGTCCCCCACCTAACAGCTTTCAAGGTAACGTCTACCAAGCCAATAGAATGCACATTTGACTGTATTTATTAATTAATTGAAAATAAAAAATAAATTATATTCTAATTTTCAATAAATTAATAAATAGGGTTACACTCTATGACTAGGAGCTATATAGACAATACCTAACTTAAAGCAGTTATAGAAAATTTAGAATTGTAAGTTCTTCCCCTATCTAATGGCTTCTCTCATCGCTGCAACCTCGTTTCCCACCTCTTATTTTGGATGAATCCTTTGAAATTAGGATCACAACAGACTCCTAAACTCTATTCTATAGATGTTAACACAGCAATCGTATGTTATCTGTATGCAAAAGAATGAAAGTTGCAGGTTGCATGCTTATGTACAATCAAGTCTATGCTAAAAAAATTGTGTTGCTGGCGCAAAAACAAATATAAGTATTGTGATTGTTTGTTAGAAAATCCTAAGTAGATTGCAAGTCAAGTTGCAGATTGCATGTTTATACCCAAAAATGACATGGAAATAGAGAAAAACCAACATTTTTATATAGCCAGCGAGGAGATTCATGCATAAATATAACCAAAACCAACTATAATACAGCAGGTGATCTTGTAACTCCAAGCATCCAACGCCATGTTCCTGGAACCTGCTGAGAAAAATAGCGGGCATTGAATGACATCACGTACTTGGTTATTCCTTTTAATATGAGGATCGATAAAAACTCTTGAACTTCATCTCCATTGTCATCTTGTGCTGAACATTTCTTGGACTTTTTTCCCTGACTATTTTCTCTCATCGTATGACTCTTTGAATTCTCATCCGTTATATAATGCCAGGCAATGCTAGCCAGCATTTTGACAGTACAAACCACTCTTCCTACCATGCAGAATACGAATGGTTTCTTTTTTCTTACATCGTTATTTATGCTAGCTTTCTATAGAGGTTGTGCTTTCATTGTAGGCTTACGCCTCTCGGCGTAATGATAAACTATTCAAACCACTGACTTTTATTTTGTCTATCGACAATATTACTATGTTGACTATATATATATAGTGACTAAATTTTTCCTCATCAAAATTTATAACAAACTCAAAAATTAATTCTCACAAAAATATACTAAAAAAATAAGTCTTAATAATATCAAGACACACACACACACACATATATATATATGCTGATTAAATTTTTCCCCACTTTAATCAAAATTTATAACAAACTAAAAAATCAATTAACTCACAAAAATCTACTCAAAAAATAATTCTTATAGAGTATAAAGACACTAAGAACCCTCTTCCAATTACAATGTTTCATTCACCAGCTTAAAAGGTCATCGTTCATATTGGTGACCACAATTGAGTTGAAAAGTCAACCCCTGCTAAACACATTTATTCAAATTGAGACATATGACAATATTATTGCTTCCCCACCCAACAACTTCGAGTAGTCCAAAAAATTTAGAATTGTAATTTCTTCTCAAGTGAGACAAATTTCAAAGAAAGTAATGTGTCTTATCCATCTAATATTAAATATTAAAAATGAAGCAAGCATAGGAATCGTGAAGTGACAGACTATATTAGTTGAATTTCAAATTGAATGTTGCCTTGTCAATGAGGTACAAGTCTTCCCTTAATCTTCTCACCTTTAATGATATAATGAATTGGCATTTCTACTTCATTAATGATATGAGATTTCCACAATCCATATTGACTATAATTATGTTGTTTATGGATTCGATTGTGTACAAGTTTTTCCATCAATGTTTCAAATCACAGTATGTGATCCGTCATCAGGATAGAGAGTTAAAGGATATGAAAAGTGGTAAGTTGCAGACCCAGACCATCTTTAAGAAGGGTTGAGAGGGAGAGGGGTTGGCAAAATATACGAGGAGACTCTAAAATTACATAAGTAAAATAAATAATGGAAAATTAAATAAAGAGGATACACTAAATGCATACTCAAGAGAAGAGTGAGAAAAAATAATGAAAAAAGAACATGAATAAAGAAAATAATGCATAAGGATAAAGATATGAAACCATTAAACAATTAAATAAATAAATACAAATAATTAAATGTAAAAGAATCAATGAAAACAAGGAGAAGCCTAAGCATAAAATAAAGACAAACCAAATAATTATTAGAACAAGAGGAGAAAGCCACAAGGGGGAACTAGAGAGATATAAGTGAAAAAAGGTCATCTGAAGCTAAATAAATGCAATAAATGAAACCCGAAGCTAAATAAATACAATAATCAATGAATGAAAATTAAACAAAGAAATGAAAAATGAAACCCAAAGCTAAATAATTGTAATAATCAATGAAAGAAAATTAAACAAAGAAATGAAAACAAGAAAATGACAAAAAAAGAAAAATACAAAATAAGAAGGAACGAAGATCTAAATATATGTAAATAAATATATGAATGCACTTAATATATATTTGTAGTGTAGGAAAATGCACACCCTTGCATTTTCACACTTGTTTGGGCCCACCTTGCTTTATTTATTCCTATTTATGTCTTAATTGGTCCTATTTTGCATCAAAAAGCCTAATAAATTGTATCTTTTTATGGCTAATACCGACAAACATCAAAGGGTAAATGATAATTTAATGATTTTGGTTGTGTGTCCCTGATTTTTGGACTAGGACTAAGATTCCACCTAGGGTGTCTTTGTCCTCCAAAGGTCTTGGGACCCTCTTTTCAAAGGCACCTTAAATGGACCCCTTTTTAGAGTTTGTGCCCCGAGTTTCATGCCTTGGGACTAAGATGACACCTAGGGCATCTTAGTCCCCCTTAAGTTATTTTTGGGATTTAATTTCAAATCTTGGCGAGATTTAGGCTCCTTTAATTATTGATTTCATATGTCGGTTTGGTGTGGTGTAATTTTGGGATATTAAACATAGATCAGTATAAATACAAGGTTATTTCACTCATTTCTTACCAACCAAGTTGAATGAGCATTCCTAATAGCTTAATTGAGTTCACAAGAGCATTCAAGAGCAATTCATCAAGCATTTGGAGCCATCATCAAGATTCAAGCATCCTATCAAAGATATTCTTGCATCATGTGTATTTTTGAGCTAACATTTGTGATGTAGGGTTTTGATTCAAGCAAGCAATTCAAGTCAAGATCTATCAAGCACTACTTTGATTCAAGATCTACATTCAAGCTAGCCACTTCACACAAGTTTGCAGATTTCATAACAAGGGTTTGGTTGTTGGAAATAGGATGCCATTTAATTGCAATCCTAAACATTATTTATTTCATGTGTATCTCCTAAGTCCTTGGAAAGTGTTCCCCGACACTAGGTTTAGAAAGAGATTAATATAGGATGAAATAATCATGTTAATTGACATTTATAATTAATTCTAAATGTTAGGAGCATGTGATGGCATCCATTATGAGTTCCTAAATAATAGGAGCACATGCCTGGCGCCCACATGGAAGGTGGCACTCAAAAGATAGCACTTCTGTAATGCATGTAAAAATCCTAGGAGTTAGGGATTGATGTTTACATGCATGAAGTTTAGTTCAGTTTAGTTTAGATTAGTTCAATTCAATTCAGTTATGGTTCAATTATCTTCAGCTAGTTTTAGTTGAATGCTAGTGGACTTCAGTTAACTTGGAATGCATGACTAATGACTTGAGTTGCATGAAAAATAATAGGTGACTACTTTTAGTTAACAAGGGATGACCATTCTTGCATGAATGGTGGAGAGATATGTTTTAGTTAACAGAGAATGAATTGGACCCACCTTGGGCACCCAAGTTGGCTTCTTGGAGTTAACTCTTTTGCATGCTAAGATATTTTAGAAGGCTGAGTTAAGTGGGTCCACTCTTGGGCACCTACTTTGAGGATAAGCATTAAAGATATCTATGAAATCAAGGTTCAATTGTGACTTCAGTTTAGGAGGCCCAAATGGATGAAGCACATATTTTGACATTGTTCTTCAAGGTAGAACTCTACTTGCAAGAGATAGGCATACCTTTTGTGAGATAGGGATTGAGCTTTGTAATTGTAACTCTTTGGAGTTTACAAAGTTGTTTATTGCCTATTTATCTCAAGCAAGTTGAAGAGAGTGATAATCAATTTTATTGTAGGTTGTGAAGAAGATTTGGTGAAGGCAAAAGAAGCATCTCAAGTAAGGATTGGAATTATTGTAATCTACTTATGTGATTAAATAATACATTGATTCTTGGTGGAGTTTTTTCCCGAAAGGGTTTCTACACGGTATATGTTGTGTATCTTTTAATATCCTATTTAATTCTTCTACAACCTTCTATCTTCATTCTACAAATGATAAAATGAACTAATCAGATAATCATCCACAAAGAATCTGTAACAAAGAATACACATTTAGATCAACAATCATAAAGCTTTACAAAGTATTAAGCTACATAAACACCTCAATTTTGAACATGTGGTATTAGAGCTAAGGTTGGGGAGAATATTGGGATGACTTTCTCTTAAAAGATTGGAGGTTTTTTGGCTATAGTGGGAGCTTTTATTATTTTTGTTATTTTTTGATTTTGGAAAATAAGTTTTGTTACAATGAATTCTCATTTAGATATTGAAAGGTTCAATGGATCTAATTATGAGATGTGGAAATTAAAAATGAAGGATGTCCTTGAAGAGAGAGATCAGTGTCTAGCTATTGATAATGAGACAAAGTCACCTACAATGATGCCAGATGAGGATTGGGCTAAGCTTGATAAGAAGGCACGAGGGACCATAAGATTATGTCTTGTTGATGTTGTTCTCTTGAATGTTTTAGAAGAAAATACTGCATATAAGTTGTGGAAGAGAATAGGTGATATTTATCAAAATAAAAGTCTTACCAATAAGTTGTATTCTTTAAATATGAAAGATGGTGATTCTGTTGCAAATCATTTGAATGCTTTTAATTTGATTCTAATTCAATTAGCATCTATAGATGTAAAGCTAGAAGATGAAGATAAATGCATTTTGTTACTTTGTTCTTTACCAGAGTCTTGGGAAAATCTAATTGTTGCTATCAGTGACCTAGTGGTGCAGATCCTAAGATGGACAATATAATTCCTACTCTCCTATTAGAGGAGATGAGGAGGATGTCTAAAGAGGGAATCCAAGATGCCTTGTTTGTAAAAGGTAGGCTTGAGAAAAAGGAACCTAAGGGAGACAAGGAAGGAAAGGGTAAGTCCAAAGGATGGTCTAAAACCCCTAGTAAGAGTAAGGTATTTTGTTGGAACTATGGGAAACCAGGACATGTGAAGAAGGATTGTAAGAACAAGAAAGAGAGTTCTGATTCTCCTACAGAGGAATCATCGGATGACAGTAATGATGCATTAGTTATTTTAGCTAATATTTTTGTGATAACTCTTTGCTTGATGTTACAGAGTGATCATCATGGAGAGATGGTAGTCATGATTCCATGTGTGACGCAGTACCATAGTTCAGTGGGAGTTGTTGGTAGTGACGTGGATGCATCATTGGTAAGGTTATCTTCATGTGTTTGGGGATATGGTTTTTCTTCTAGTTTAGAGTGTATTTGTTATGATGTCATGGTATACTCTTGATACGCGTGTAGAGTTTGGTATATTACAAGTTCTCTTGAGACTAGGATGTATATATGTTATGGTGCATGTGATCTCCTAGTAGGAGATGGTTAGATCATGGATTTCATACATGTTTATGTTCAAGATTGGAGCTTTAAGATTGATCTTGTGTAGTTCTCTTAAGTATTGGGTACATTAATCATTTTCTTGATTACTTCATGAAAGTGCTATGTTTCTTTTGGAGTTTGGCATGGATTGGTTGGTTACAGGTCCTCATGGATACTTGGAGAAATAGATGAGTCTTGAGTTCTCTTATGGTAAGAGATGTATGTTGGAATGGTTACTTGTAAGAAAATCCATTTTCAATAGAAAAGGCCGAGAAGCCTACACCTTGGTTGAACGTGAGTTCAACACACTCGACAGTTTTTCACATGCCTCCAAAGAGGCAGTTTGGATAAAGAGACTTGGGAAAGGTATTGGTTTTAATTTCAAGTAAGTTAAACTTGAATGTGATAGTCAGAGTGCTATGTGTTTAGCCAAAAATCCTATCATGCTTGTACAAAGCATGTTGATGTCAAGTATCACTTTGTGCGAGAAATGGTTGAGAATGGGAAGGTATTAATTGAGAAAGTTGACACTTTAATTAATGTTATAGATTATCTTATGAAACTAGTTCTTACAAATAAGTTCTCTTGGTTTTAATCATTTTCTTGGAGCTTCATGATTATGTAGGTTGCATTTAAAGTTGGCATGGAATGATTAGTTGGTGCAAGAAGGCCATTGGCCTTCAGTCTTGAACTTGATTTATAATAATATTCATTGTTTAGAATAATTGCAATGTATAATGTCAAGTGGGAGAATGTTGGAAGTAGGATGCCATTTAATTGCAATCCTAAATATTATTTATTTCATGTATCTCCTAAGTCCTTGGAAAGTGTTCCCCAACACTAGGATTAGAAAGAGATTAATATTGGATGAAATAATCATGTTAATTGGCATTTGTAATTAATTCTAAATATTAGGAGCATGTGAGGTCATCCATTATGAGTTCCTAAATAATAGGAGCACATGGGGTTCCCACATGGAAGGTGGCACTCACCTTGAGCTAAATTAATTGTTTCGAGTAAAATATAACACTTTTGTAATGAATGCAAAAATCCTAGGAGTTAGGGATTGATGTTTACATGAATGAAGCTTAGTTCAGATCAGTTCAGATTAGTTCAGTTAAGTTTAGTTAAGTTAAGTTCAGTTATGGTTCTGTTATATCTTTAGTTAGTTTTAGTTGAATGCTAGTTGACTTCAGTTAACTTGGAATGCATGACTAATGACTTGAATTGCATGACAAATAACAGGTGACTACTTTTAGTTAACTAGGGATGACCATTCTTGCATGAATGGTGGAGAGATATGTTTCAGTTAGCAGAAAATGACTTGGACCCACCTTGGGTGCCCAAGTTGGATTCTTGTAGAACTAACTCTTTTGCATGCTAAGATATTTCAGAAGGCTGAGTTAAGTGGGTCCACTCTTGGGCACCTACTTTGAGGATAAGCCTTGAAGATATCTACATAATCAAGGTTTAGTTGTGACTTCAGTTTGGGATGCCCAAATGGATGAAGCACATGTTTTGGCATTGTTCTTCATGGTAGAACTCTACTTGCAAGAGATAGGTGTACCTTTTGTGAGATAGGGATTGAGCTTTGTAATTGTAACTCTTTGGAGTTTACAAAGTTGTTTATTGTCTATTTATCTCAAGCAAGTTGAAGAGAGTGATTATCAGTTTTATTGCAAGTTGTGAAGAAGATTTGATGAAGGAAAAAGAAGCATCTCAAGCAAGGATTGGAATTATTGTAATCTACTTATGTGATTAAATAATACATTAATTCTTGGTGGAGTTTTTTCCTGAAAGGGTTTCTCCATGGTATATTTTGTGTATCTTCTAATATCTTGTCTAATTCTTTTACAACCTTATGTCTTCATTCTAGGGTATGTGCAGGATCATGAGGGGCCAAAAAGTGGCAATATTATGGGTATTTGTAGGGTATGTGGCTGACGAATTTTTTTTAACCCAAAATTGATGAAACAAAAAGGGTTTTTAGAGGAGATTCTCAGCTTTTCACCAATATAAATTATTCTTTAATTTGAATTTAATCAATAATTACTATTTATTTTCTATTAGAATTATGACTAAAGTCCTGATCGATAGGCTGATTCAAAAAAATTTATAACTTTCAAATGGTATCACATTTTTAAAATCCAAAACATGTGTTACATTCTATGCTTCACATACTATAGGATTAAAAATAAAAATTAAATTTCATGAAGTTTTGACCAAGTTAAGGTGGTCAGACATATGAGTTTTTATATTTTTTAAAGTTGTAATAAAAATTCATAATTAATTATTTACTTCGAAAAATTACAAAAAAATATGCATCAAATCTGGACATGAGTCCTCTACTTATATGTAAAATCTTATAAAAATATATTATCATTTTATTATGGTTAGGGTGGTCAGACAGACACCTACTTCTTATTTTTTCCCTGAAATTTAAGTACTACTGCATTGAAATTTCAAATTTTCACCAAATAGATTTTATTTATTTTTAAATAAACCTAGTAGTTTAGAAACTAAGTTTAATTTTATACAGATTCTATTCTTACATATTTTTGAAATAATATAGATAACTTATTCAAATTTTTACGTCAAGTTGCCTAACACTGATTTTTCTGAATTTTTTGCCACTTAAGGGCCTGTTTTTTCCATGATGATCCTGCACATACCCTCTACAAATGATAAAATGAACTAACCAAATAATCATCCACAAAGAATTTGTAACAAAGAATACATATTTATATCAACAATCATAAATTTTTACAATGTATTAAGCTACATAAACACCTCATTTTTCAACATTGGTGAGTTGCGATATAACACTTTGTTCATTCATCATTTCCCTCCATTATTCTATTTCATTCCAAGGTTTAATTACCAACAAAGGGTTTGACCAAGGCAAACCCCCATTTACTAATAATCAACATTTTTTTCCTCTCTTACATACATTTTTGTTTGCAGATTTAGGTTGAAGACTTGAAGATCATTTAAATTGCAAAGTTGTCATCTTCATGGAAACTCACCTATAGGCTAGATATGGAAGTTTCAGAACCTGAGATCTAGGAAGAAGGAAGTGCAAGAATTGAACCTTAGGATCACATTTAGAGATTTTAAAAATTCAGATCAGGACTAAGTCAGTAGTAAGGGCATCTAAGTCCTCCAATTGGTATTTTGCAAAGATTCTTTGAGATTATGTTTCGACATACAAAGATTCTGCATTTCCCCTAAAAAATAGCAGTGGGACTAAGACAATAGTAATGGCGTCTTTGTTCTCCCTAGCAAATTTTGACAACATTTTTGTATTTCCAAAATCCCTATCACATTTCCAGAATTCCTAGGTACATACATCCTAACTTTCTGTTACTTATTTTTTTCATTTGCATCCACCATTTAGCTTGCATTACTAGGTTTTGTGAGTTGAATGTTGAGTTGTCTTTTCCAAGATTTTGCTTGGTGGTGAACCCTTCAAAGCCTAAAGAACCCCCCTAGGTCTTCCATGTTGAGAATTGACTCACCTTTGTGTTGATATTCAATCCAATTTGGGATCCTAGGGCATATTTGAATGATAATAGGAGAAGAGTGGTGATGACCTAGGCCATAAAGCACCCATTCCCTTATTGTTCAGTATTATAAATATGTAAAGGAAATAAATATATATATATAAAACGAAATGAAGCCTGAAGTTAAATAAATGCAATAATCAATTAATGAAAATTAAACAAACAAATGACAAAAAAGAAAATTACAAAATAAGAAAGAAAGAAGATCTAAATATATGTAATGCACTTAATATGTATAATGAAATATATATATATAACTATGAATAAATTTGATTTATTATAATATATATATATATTTAATACAAAGATAAATTACATAGATTACAAAATATGCATACATACATACATATATATATAGGTTCGTACGAACCCCTAAAATCAAGTTTTTTTCCATGCATTCATTTTTTGTGAGTTTTCCTTCCTCACTTCAATTGTAAACCACTATTGTGGCTTCACCCACACACACACACACACACACACACACACACATATATTAGGATACAACACAAAGATATATGACATATATTACAAAAAATGCATACAAGAAAGATATAAAATGTATCTATTATATATATATATATATATATATACTAAAAAATATGCACACATAAATGATATATATTGCAACCATATAGAAATAAAATACACTTTAAAGAAATAAAATATAATGGATTAGAGAAAAATAAGTGAGAGGAAATGCACCTATAAAGAAATAAAATATAATGGATTAGAGAAAAATAACTACAACAATTAAAACATAAAAATTAAAAGAAAGAATTAATAAAAAGAGCCTTGCCTTTGAGAAGCAATAACTTGAAAGAGGAGAAACCAAGAGAACAAGGAAAGTAAAGAGAGGGAACTCGGCTAGGAGGGAAGAAGGGTTGGAGGGAGGGTGGAGGGAAAGGGATTGACACAAAAGGGGCAAAAGAAAAGGGGGAGACAAAGGGGGGGGAGGGTGGAGGGAAGACAAGGCTAAGAAGGAGACCAATTGAGGCTAGGGGGATGGAGGCTCCTAAAGTTTGAAAGAAGACGTTGCCAAGAGAGACTCAAATTCCACCCCTCATCATGGTTGAGGTTTGTGGGGTGGTTGTTGATTTCTATGGCTTCCTTTAGTTTCCTTTTGAAGAAGTCTTCTTTGAACAAAATTTGGGTGTCTTCCAAACAAATATGACATATGGTTGATGAGGAATGCTCGACAAGAGCCAAATTAATGACACGCTCGAGCCTAATGTCAGCACTATACTCTTTGATTCTAGTACTAAATGAGCAACCTATTTCACCTATATAAGGTGTGTCACAAGAAAAAATAATATTATAGACTCCAAAGTCTAGCAAGATGTCTCTAGAATCTTTAAGAGAGGCCTGAGACAATTTTTAACCTTGAAAAGGGGTTTGAAATCATAACGTAGGCCCTTTTTGAGAAGGATTTTGGAGATTTTGTGTGAGATTCCTCACACAAAAGGAAAGGAGGCACTTAGAAGAAATGAAGGTTAGGAGGAGTTGGTGATGGAGGAGCACCGCGATTTGGATTTCCTAAGGGCTCTAGAGATTTGCTTGTTGGTGTACCCATTCAACCTAAAGACCAAACGACATTGGTTCAACTCATGGTTTAGGTTATCTTCACCACAAATTCAAAAGGCTCTCGAGGCTAGAGTTTTGTGGATACCAAATTTTTGGATAGGGCGGTGGTGTGAAGAGGAATGGAGGTATAAATCGGTATAGGTAGCTTTTCAAAAAACCTGACGACCAACAAACCCATCATATTTTTAAGGAGCAACACATCAAGGAAAAGAAATTGGTTATTATATTCAAGCTCCTTGGTGAAGGTGATGCAAGCCAATATGTTGTTGAAGTGATTATGGAATGCTTCCAACTTTTCTAATCCACGAGGCCAACAAACATTGGTATCATCAACTGAACTGTAGATTTTTGGCTCTCTAATCCTTTCTAACACTTCTAGGGTTTTTCACCTAAAAGGAGAAAGAAGGGCCAAATAATCTAACTATTTCATTGAAATTAGATTATGTGTGATGTAATTAGGACTAAATGGAATGATATGAATGCAACTAAGCTAATAAAATATTGATTAAACATGCAAACTTAGAGAATTATGCTATATTGGAAAACACATTATGTAATGCAACAATGAACTAGAAATGAATGCAAAGCTAAATAGAAATGAATGAAACTTGAAGTGTGCACATGAAAGCTTGAAGGAGGTTCGAAATTGATTATGGAACGCTACTGATGCTGAAATTTAGACCTAGAGGGACTCATTCGCCATTCATGGCGAATGGGCCCCACCTTGGACTCACAAGTGGGTGTCGAGATTTAAGTTGTATTTAATGTTGCTTGTCAGGTTTAAATTTAAAAATACACTTAATTAAGACATATGAGGGCATAAAGGGGTTAAATAAAACATAAGAAAGGTGTAAATAAGGAGATTATGCCTAGAAAAGTGTGAAAGTTTGTTACAAGACTTTACAATACTTCAAAATAGGACTTGATGATGAATAAAAAGGAATTTTTAAATAAATCATAATAAGAGTCTAGAAGAGTGTAGAAATGTATTACAACACTTCACAACACCTTCAAAAGACATCATTAAATGCATTTTATTTAATTTATAAGGGTCCAAGACCTAGTGTGGATGCATAAAATACCTCACAACACTAGATTAAGACCTTGTTAAATCCATTTTATCATGAATTAATCTCATGTCAAGCAAAGGGTCCTTTTTTCTATAACACATTTAGCCCCCACTTTAGTGAGAGGATGAAGTTACTTCAAACTCACACTAAAGTAGACATTCAAGAGAGATCCACATGTACAAATGCAGATGACAAAGAATGAAAAAGATCAAGAAGGTGATCAAGGCCCTAGGATCCAAGATCCTAAATCAAACCAACTGTAATCAAGGGAAAAATAGATTGTTAGATGATTAGATCAATAACATCAAAATCCACTAAAAATAACGAAGCACAAAGGAATACAATGAAAACAAAAGGGAATTATATCACCAGATCTCTTCATTCTCCATGGTTCACCTTCGTTACACCTCCTAGCTTGCAGTAAATAAAGATGCCCTTAGATTTGTGTGTGAGCAACTATGATAAGAGACAAGACTAAAGCAAGTTTTGAAGGATTTAATTAAAATCTAAATGCCTATACCTATGACAATGTCTAAGACTTTGATCAAACAATGACAATAATTGAAAATGAAAAGCCTTAAGTATGCAAGCTAGTAAATGCCTATAATACGTGCGTAAATCTAAAATTTTAGCATGTGCGTGTGTAATCGAAAAGTGAGAGGAAAATGCCATTTTATAGAAAATGCCATTTCGAACGGACGGAGGAGATTAATTGATGATGAGACCCTAAAATGAGAGGTCTAGATCAAATCTGAGAATGCCTAATTAGGGTTAGGGAAAATTCATTAATCGGACGGTCAAGAAAATGTCTCAGATAATCGGATCGACGGTGTAGAATAAATGAGGGAATTAATTAAAGAAATAAAGAATTTTGAAAAATCAAGAAGATAAGATTGCCTGATTTACAAGATTCAAAAAATCAAGAAGATAAGATTTGGACTGAAGATCAGATTTGGAAAATCAAGAATCTGCCCGATTGCTTTATTTTTGGAAGATTAAATGCTAATTTGAATTAAGATAATTCAAATTACAGATTTTATCAAATAATAAATAATCTTTTTTTAGATTATTTACCAAAATCGACTGACAGTTAAGATTGAAATGACATTTTAAATAATTTAATTGATTTAAAATAAGAATATTAATTGGCTATTAAATAATTAAATTTAATTATTTAATTTAGGAGATAAGACTAACTAATTAAATAAATTAATCAATTTATTTAATTAAGACAATCAGTGACGTATTAAATAAATAAATATAATTCATTTATTTAATAATCGGGAAGAATTAAATGCCGAAAGGGAAATTAAATAAATTAAGAAATTTATTTAATTAAGGAAGACTTAGACAATTAATGACATATTTAATAAATAAATAAAATTTATTTATTTAATAATCATGAAGAATCAAAGGACATGAATTAATTAAATAATTATGAATTATTTAATCAATAGTCGAATGTGGACCAAGGACGTAATTAAATGTATTAATTATGCTAGGACGAAAGTGGTAAAAATGAAGCTTGCAGGCCTAGGTCAATTTTAGGTGTCTACACCAACAAGATACATAATCATGCAATGGAAAGGAAGAAGATGAAAATGAAAAGATGGGTCAAGCTTCGATCGTCAATCCAATGAGTTGTGGATTAGATCTAGGTTGATTGTTTGAAAGAGAGAATGTGTACTCACTCTGGGGTGACAACACAGAAAGGTCCATTGGGTGAGAAGGCCCAAATGTACTCAATCTAGGGCCACAGAACTAGTTGTCCACGGGTTGAGAAAGCCCAAAAAGGTAAGATACGTACGCTAGTTGGTATGCACTCACAAACGCAAAAGTGGCTATGAGGAAAATTCATGCCACTAGGTGGGCTTCCCACTCAACCATATTAGAGTTATACCTATTGATAAATTTAATAAGGCACCACAAGGAAAATTCTATTAACAAAAAGAAAGGATACCACAATCATGCAAGTTGTGTTATGAAAGGTGGAAAAAAATGAAAAAATGTAAGAAAAAATGTAAAAATGTAAAAGTGTAAGGGATGTTCGAAGGAGTCTTATTCAGTTCATGTAAGGTCAGTCACCTAGGGGACATTATGTATAATGTCTCCAAGAGAGGACCAATCAAAGAATAGTATATTCACAACTTAAGGGATGCAGTGTGTCGCATCAAGCCACCAAGAGGAATGTAATATGCTAAGATAGATCACAATTATGAAGGACATCACACCCAATCTCATCCACAAAGTGACAAACACATCACATAAATGACAAGGCTACACTAGGAACCAAAAATGCCAATGAATTATGGTGATGTATGCCCCTACTTTAAAGGAATTGTTACACACTTGTCTGTGAGCAATTGCTTTAAAGTAGAAGAGGGTATGCGAGCTTATTCGAAAAGCCCTATGCCAAGTCATACGTTTTCAAAAAGTTGCATCATGAAGAAAGATAATATGTCACATGTGAGTCAATCTTAAGACATGTCTTCCACATCCCAAGCTTGCTCTTATATGTTCATGAAAGGTTAACGACTAGGAAAAAGAGACAACGATAAGTGAGATACAAGGACAAGGCTATCAAACCCCTTGTCCCCAATTAGTGCAGGACAAAGGTGAGCCTGGAATGGATGAAAATGAGTATCAAGTAAAGGAATTAGGTGCTCCCACACAAGGAAGAGCACAACACTCCATGAGAGGTTGAATGTTATTGTTGTGTAAAGGCTTTCATAAGAGTGGAGATAAAGGAGATACCCCTAGATCTTTCTTGAAAGAGTATGATATGTCAGGTTTGTTCATGTGTTCATTGCGTCCATGTGTAGAAGGAAGATTGTAACTGTGTGGACCCTTTTCCTAGTACCTGCAAAACAACATGAATAAATGAGTTAGACAAGGAATTACAAGCCAAAACAAGGATTCCCCATGAAATCCATTTACAAACTCAAATTAGGAAGGAAATATTGAAGAACACAATTCAAATGACAAAAACAAGATAAAATCCTAATTTAAGTAGAAAAACATATGATCCCAAGGGGGAATTGGTGCCAATTTGATGTGAAAATTGGCCCTTTCCCAATTCCTATGATGAAATCGTGATGTGTTGAAGATGATCTTGATCCACTTTGATGAAAGATGAGAACTCCAAGCCAAATCTAGAAAAGAGCCTAGCTAAGAATCCAAATGATAGATGGAAACAGCTAAATATTTTAGCATAATAACTTTGCAATGTTTGTGGATGATGAAATGAGGAGAGGAGCTCTTTATTTATAGGTTTTCAAGATGGATGAATGCCCACATTTGAGAAATGTGGGACTAACATTCATCCAATGATATGATGCCACTTGTCAAGCTATGAATGGATGATGGTTGTGCAAGATTTGGGGTTTGTGCCAATAAATGCCAATATTTGAATTTTAAATTTGTTGAAATGACATGCAAGAGGGAAGGAAAAATGTAATAAATTTCACATGGCTCAAGGAAAATACATGTAAGAGGTTTTAAATGCCTTGTTGGATGTACATGTTGACTTGAAATTTTTAAATTCAAATCGAGAG
This sequence comes from Sequoia sempervirens, assembly GCA_007258455.2. Classification (NCBI taxonomy): domain Eukaryota; kingdom Viridiplantae; phylum Streptophyta; class Pinopsida; order Cupressales; family Cupressaceae; genus Sequoia; species Sequoia sempervirens. The sequence continues at coordinate 20,521 of VDFB02170018.1, read as the reverse complement.
AATATTCCAAAAGATGCCTTGTGAGGAAAATAGAGATTTAATAAATGAATTAAATCTATTTTCATGTGCAACTTGCATTATCTAGAGGATGTGACATGAGATGAGGTTAAATTAATCAAGGGTTAATTAATTTAACAGGAGATTAGATGATGTGACTTATTTGACTTAGATTTATGGATTTATTTAAATCAAAATAAGAGAGGAACATGATAAGAGGCTAATTAAATAAGGATTTTGATTTATTTAATTAGAAGGGATGGTGTTAGATTAAATCAAATAAGGTTTTAATTTAATGGATAGACTTTAGAGATTTAATCAAATAAATTGATTATTTAATTAAATAGGGATAATTAGATTAGATAGATTGATTTAATTAATAAGAGAAATGACTTGATTCAGATAAAGTGATTTATTTAATCAAGAGAGGATATTGATGAATTTAATCAGATAGGGGAATTTGATTAAATGATTAGACCGAGAGATGATTTAGGAAGAAACGATGTTAGTAAGTCAGGATCGAATGCACGATGTTAATCAGTACATTTTATGTGTCTACAGTAACCATTACTAGAACAATATTCCAAGTGGGAGGAAGGGGGTGTGTGTTTGCGAGAAGGATTAGTTTCTATACAAGAACACAAATCCTTTTTAATGTGATGTGTCATTGCTTCATGAGGGATGGGAGTTAAATTTCCCCCATCACCACCATGGGGTGATTTGGTAGAACTAAGTTGAGCGAATAGGACACAAGGTTGTTTGGGTTGGGATTGGGTTATTGCACACTCTCCCTTAAAGGTAGGTGTGAAACTCCAATCACTACTAGGACTTATGGTTGAAAATGAATTGTTTGTATATGATTATTTGGACCATGAGGGTGATATTTTGGAAATGTTATGGAATGGAGGTGAGGAATCTAACGACCCCCAATTATCACGAAAGAGTTTTGTTGTAGGTGTAGAAGTAGAATCAACTTGTTCAAGTTTTGATCTAGGAATGAAATGATTAGGATAGTTGGAAGTGTTGTGATCAGTCGATGCATAGCTTCACTCATCTGCATCAATCATGTATATATCTTATTGTTGTATTCAAACTTCATGACACAGTGAAGGGTAGATGGGACTCCTTTAATAGCATGAATCCATGGTCTCCCTAAGATAAGTTTGTATGGAAGGGGTTCTTGCATGATATGAATAGAGGACAACTATTTAGGGTTAAAAAAACCTAATTTTTAGGCTTAAAAGGGGCTAGAGGGGTCACGTTCAAGTCATTTTTACACACCTCCGCTAGCAAACCTTGAGATTCAAGCTTTGACCCTTCGACGATATGGCACAACGACAGCTTCCTCTACACATTTCGGACTGAGTTCAGACCTACTAGCAGCCACCTGGCATCAGGGCACTGGTATGTGACTCTTATTGAAGTCTAGTTTTTTTCATTTAATGCATTAATTATCCCTTTAAAGTTGAGCTCACCTCCAGTGGTGCTATTATAGTGCCGCTTGGAATTTGAAATGCACTGCTAATTACCTTTTTTGCCACAACGATGTTGTTTAGTGCCGCAGTGGTGTAGTTTGAAGTTTAGAAACTCTGCTGCTAGGCTCGAGCTTGGCGGGTTGGTTTGGGAAAAGTGTGCCACAGTGGCGCCCTTTTCATGAAAATTGTGATGCTGGGGATAAAGTGCACCTTGGCGACCCCATTTGGTTTGTTTTGGGCTCACGCGGTGGAGTTTGAACAAACTCAAACTGCGACGCCTTCACAAACTGTGCCGTTGGGAGCGAGTTTGGAGCATTAGGCCAGGATTTTTCCAAAAAATTTAACATGTTGACTTTCTTTGATGCAGGACGGGCCGAGGGAGCTTTATTCTCAAGAGCATCGGTCACGGGATTTTGCGAGCGTCCTATGGGACTTGAGTGACAGAGACCAGGACTGACTGGGAGCCATTGGCTTATGGCATATTGTGTACATAGCGCCCATGCACACACACCTCGAGATGTTGTCATCGCTGGCCGAGAGGCGGCACATCCAGACATCGTCATTTCATCTTCCCACTGGTGAGGTGACTGTCACTTTCGAGGGCGTCTAGCACATACTACAATTTCCCATTCATGGCTGCCAGGTGATCTATGATATGGAGGAGGGACGCAAGCATTGCGTCAAAGTCCTCGCTACACGAAATATTATCTATTGCGAGGGTCAAATCGAGTTGGAGCGATACAAAGTTATAGCACCCCCTTCCATTGGGCAGTTGCAATGATCATTTCGGGTTTAGTTGCCCCAGAAAAATGAGGGCAGTATTTCAATCCGGATTGAGGATATTGCTAGGAGAGGATGGTCTGGGATAGGCCAGTTCACTTCACATGGGGGCCTATTCTTTTAGCTTCACTTTATAGGGATCTCCATGAGCACGTTTACGTGGATGGCAACGCGTTAGGAGCCGGAGTGACTCTTCTTCATGTCTGGGCATGGGAGCACATTTTTGTGCTATGTCCATAGTTCATTCCAGTTCTGATGGGGGCAGAGGATACCCTCGTGGCACTATACAAAGGTGGTGTGTCCTTCACACACACTGGCAAGCATGGGATCCCCTACTGGAGGCGGGTCCTGGACAAGATGCTTGTCTTTACTTGGAGTCCATACCTTGGTCAGCCTAGATGGGTGAACGATGCTACTCATCTCTTCTACTACCACTAGGATTGATACATGTAAGGTCGGGAGCACACGATGATTAAGCGGTACCTGCCCGGGTGCATACAACATCAATTTGGAGAGCCACAGGATAGGCCCGATGATGGCTACGTAGCCATTTTTGCATGTAGCATGACACAGGTGTCATGGGGGCATGGTATTCCTACCACGGAGGAAGGTTGACAACTTTCGACAATTGGTAGCCTGACCGTGGGCTTATGATTAGGGCCCAGCAGATCCAGGGACCACACAAGCCTATAGAGATTGGTTCAGACCTCCCCTCTAGTTGACCATTCCAGGTGAGGATCTAGATATGCATAGGTTCAGAGGCAAAGCGAGAGGACGAGGGCCTAGGGTTGAGATACGATAGGACCCACCATTGGTGCCCCCAGTCCCACTAGGTCACGGGGATGTCCACATGCAGGACCAGCAACAAGATCTGCCAATCCCACCACCATGAGCCAAGGGTAAGGATCAGGTTCATGCGCAACCACGGGTATAAACACAGGGACAGGAAAAGGCACAGGATGCCTTGATTTTATAGTTGCAGGCCCAAGTTTAGGCAGTGATAGCAGAGAGGGACCGGCCGAGGGCTGAGAGAGAGCAGCTCAGAGTAGAGAGGGATCAAGCTGTGTAGCAAAGACAGTCTGCAAAGCTATAGATAGCTACATAGCTGGGAGGAAGATAGTAGATTGAGAGCATGACAACCTCCTTGTCTCAGGGTACAGTGTCGATGCGATCTTATAGGGATGCTATCTGAGAGATAGAGTACTACCGTCGGGCCTACCATGACACTGTACGTAGAGCAGATTGGGTCCCTGAGTACTCGGATTGGGCCAGTCAGAGACCACCAGAGGGTCACGATGACAAGGGTGAGGGTAGCATTCACAGAGATCAAACATGATCTAGATGATACATGATTTTTGTGCCTTATGGGCTCGTTTTTGATAGCCTGATGAGTGTTTTGTACTGATTGACATATATGTACAGTGATCCAATTTATTTATTTTTTGTACTATGACAGTTGATGATATGATATATGAGCCGATTATGATTTTGATGTGATGCAATGCATTATTTGATTTATGCATAGATGGTTTATTTCTATTGCTTTGCACTGATGTTCTATTGATGCATTTATTTCTAATGATGTTTATGCAATGATTATGACTAACAGATCTATATTATTGTAACCTATGATATGATGTGCAATGATGTTAACTATATGATGGTTTATTTTATGCAATATGTGAAATGATTTGATTTATGGTATATGTAATGATGTGTAGAAAATGCTTATATATATGAGATGATTTATGGATGGATGTGATATGATGCGATGGTCGTGATATGATGCTAATGAAATGGTATTAATGCATAATGAAATTGAGATGCTTAGAATAACAAATGTTATTATCCTAAATGATGATGTATGTGATGCAATGATATGTTAATGCAAAGTGATATGCTGATGCGTAATGTAAACGTAATGTGATGATATGATGTCATGATGTTATGCAAGTATGTATGCCTAAAATGCTTATATACCTATTGCGTATGATCATGCAAAAATGATTAGGGAATGCTTTTGTAGATGCTATGTGATGATTTAGATGGTAATATGAATGTTTATTTAATGATCGATGAGATGCAATGTAATGAGTGAAATGCAATGATATGGATGCACCTATTGAAGAATGTTTATGATAAACTATTTATATGATGATAAGAATGTGATATTTCCTATATGATATGCTTATGCAATGCATATGATTTCTATATGATATGCTTATGCAATGTGCTAATGATTTGTGGATGCACGATCGATGATGATGATGGTGATGATGATCAACTATTATAGTACCTTGTTAGCGTGGTTAGTAAGAAAAGAAGAAGTCATTTCAACAAGACACAAGATGACACAAATGAAAATGATGATGATGATTACTTGCCGAGGAATTGGGATTTTGAAAGGGCCATATTTTCTTATGTTTGATAACACACGTGGTATGATGCATCTAGGTATAGAAAACCAGGATGGCATTGTACCCAATGTGATGGACTTTGACTCGACAATCAGATAGGAGTATTCTTGTTCACACCTAACATACAGAAACCTTGCTAGGATGCATTTCAGAAGTTTCATACATCTCGAACCAAAACACAGAAAGGTAAACCTATCCATACAATAGTCAACAAGTTGCCCTAGACCTCTTCCATACATACCTAACAAAGCAAGTATTTGCTAAGGTTATTTTGCAAGAATGTACAACAAGCACAATAGGAAAAAGATAACGATCATTGCCCCATTCCTATTTCTCTAAATTTGTTGTTTTGGGATATCATTGAGATGTCCTTGGAATGAGCACAAAATAAGATAAGTCAAAAGATAAAGACCAAGTAAATAGACAAGCTGATGCTCTTCAATATCGCTAACGGAAAGAGGATGTGTTTTTAAGGATAAGAACCAAAACTTATTGCCAAAAGATAATGCCCATTGTAGGAAGGATACATCCTAGGACATGTTAGTGGATGACAGCACGTCATTTCGTTTATCCAAAGTGTTCTTTCTGATAAATAATGCCCCTTGTAGGAAGGATTCATCCTAGGACATGATGTTATTAGATGATTGATATGGGACTATTTTGATGATGGACTATCGACACAAAGAATTGACCAACTTGTTTACATACTGACTTAGACTTGAGACTTGACGCTTTTGAGTTTTCACGTTTAACTTGCTAGACTTGTTTCTAAATGTTTCACCAAAGGTTGAGGATGACGGTTAGTTTATTGTGAGTGGTGTTTATTG